>CAHIKZ030000273.1:2967500-3120000 GCA_903632075.3 Acanthosepion pharaonis
CACATATATATATATATATTACATCGTTTTATAGTCATTTCTTTTACAAACTAATGACTTGTGGTAACTGTGTACCGAGTTAATCGATCGGTGCATTCGTGTCGCATTTTGGTAGCAATAAAATTGTTTGCTTTTTTTTAAAGAGATAATGCTATTGCCTACTTAATCGACTAATGCAATCAAATATACAATGGGAAAACCCAAATTAGTCTAACTAGCGTTATTTTTGTGATTTCACAATATCTCTGACGTATAATGCAATGACGCAGTTGTAATCATATAGAGTCAATGTGAACCGATGGCTGCAGAGTATGTGTTACGCCAGGGCTACCGGTTTTAAATTCAGCGTTGTCCTTACCCTATCATGCCAATCAACGCTAAGGAGCCCAGCCTACCCTGCTATTCAACTGGGATATAAATTGTTTATTTAGACAGTATATATTACAGCAAATTTAGTAAAAGCAAACCATGTCTTTGAAAAATTTCTCAAGTGTGTTTGGGTCAATATTACATATGTAATTATTATTATATATACATACATATATATATATATATATATATATATATATATATATATATATATATATATATATATAAGTTTCATTGAAGATGACTGAGAAGGCACTAACATTAAGCTACTAAAGTCTTATTGCATTCGTATAATTGATTTGAATTCTGAACATAGAGTGTATAAAAATCTGGAACATTCGCCATAAAAAATTTTTTGCTGTAGGAAAACTTGCCTCAGGAATTTTCGCCGTAAGCAAACTTCGCCGTATATATAGACAATTTCACCGCATTTTTTTTCGATACCTTTATTTTGAACGTCCCTTATGGAGTAATGTTCAATTTAATATGCGATGTACCTTGTTATATATGGATATCTTTTTTACATTGTGAAACATTAGAAAAAGTATTTTTATTTTCATTCCATTATTTTAAGGTTTTTTCGCACTAATATCAATTATAAACACGGCCGCAACACAAGAAAACTTTTATAAAAAGCTTAAGCGCAATTCTTTGTCCTTCGTCTTCTTCAATGAAACATTCTGGTTCAAACACGCTTGAGAAATCTTCCAAAGACACGGTTTGCGTTTACAGAGAGAGAGGGGGAGGGGGAGATAGAGGGGGAGAGAGAGAGAGGGGGGTCATTAAAAAGACATTCCTATTTTTCCACAAGACTATTTATTCAGCTGTCTACTAAACAGTTCGAAAATATTTTATCATTCCAATCCAAATTTGGTAGGTATGCCGTTATCGGATTTTGAAATTTTTACTCTTTCTGGCGTTGAGTTTATCAGAATTGCTATTTCCTATTGTGGGATATTCAAGCGGGCGGCATTAAAAAATATAAAGCAGATCTTTTGTAAAATAGTTTCTGGATATTTTCTTAAATTCATGATCTAAAATGTTCAATAAGTTTATGTAGCATAATAATAATAATTGTAGTCAATTCTTTAAGACGCAAGGGGTTACTGAGTGAGGGACAATAAAGAAAAAAAAACTATTAAGTAGAGAGAACAATAAAAGAACAAGAAATAAGGAGACAGGAGATTATGATTGACATTGCATTTAAACTTTTGAAGATCAAATTTAACTGGGAAGCAAGACGCCAGAAGAGAGTTCCACTGGTGAGAAGTGCATAAAAAAAAAAAAAAAACTGTTAGCATTGATCCTATGGTTCCATCTAGCCATTTCAACTGTAAAGTGATGAGATCTTGTCGTCAATCTAGTACTAGTAGATTCATAAAGTCTAAGTACCATAGAGGAAAGTTTATTAGAACAATTACCATGAAAGTATTTACAGAAAATGCACAGACAAGATACGTTACAAAAGTGGGAAAGTAACTGAAGCTGAGATTCCAGATCAATACCAATAACATTGTAGATTCTTATAATCACTCCACTTCATGTCAGCGGAAAATGTTAGCTTGTGCAGGCGCAATGAATCTCTCTCCTGAAGGTTAGCATCAGCCATGCTGATAGAAAGCAAAAAAGGGTTCTCTCAGGCGATTAAAAGAAAGCAGTTACGTTTTGGAAGCGTTAAAATTAACTTGCCATTTATTGCCCCAGTTAGCAACAGATTATAGGTCTCTTTTTTTTTTTTTAGATCAACTGTCAATTTGACCGTATCGAAACGATGAAACTATTAAATTTCTGCCTCAGATTTTTGTCTTTCTTTCTATTTCTCTCAATTTCTTTTTTTTTTGCGTTAGGTGGTTATTTTGCTTATTTAACTACCTTGAATAATTTAATCATTTTAGAGAATACTTGTCAGGTGGTTGACTTACCGATGAGAGTCAGTATTTGAGGATGGGAGTCTTTTATTTTTGTACGAGCTTAAACGTACTTTCATGAATATGTATTTTTTTTAAAAATGTATTTTATATTTTTATGTGTTATAAAGTTCCTATAACATTCGTAGTTCTGTTTAATAATACTGTAAGGAAACACTGGAACAAAAGGTTAAGTGAAGAACAGATTTAATCACATGAGAAACATGGATTACAGTAATAGAGAATACCGTATTTCAGTGCGGCAATACGTACAACTTAGACGCTATGCCTTGCGACCCACGTTGTCATGGCTGTTCCTTTGAGCTGTCGTTCCACTCATCTAGTCTATGTTCAACAATTAGTGTAACGAAAGGTCGGTCGTCTTTTTATAAATTATAGATTTTTTTATGTTGAAATTCGCTACATATTACAGACATCCACAACAATCAGTTCTATACATTGTTCTTCACACTATAAAATCTGCCATGTTCAATAGTGTATTTCAAGCAACTTAAACAATTCTGATGCAATTTCCATACTCTTACTCGTCCGCTGTTTGCAAATTGAAAATGTGGAGCAAATGAGACTTTGCTATAATTTCAAAGGTTTCATTATCAATCTAATTACCGTTTTTGCTGAGTGTTGGCTACTTTAAGAAGTGGCTTTCTTCTGCTTGTTTTGTCATAACCCACTTTATGACGATATCGCACGGCTATTCTTCAACTGATTTTGACATGTTCAGCCACATTTTCAGTTTCCCGTCTCATCGAATAACTACACGTTTTTGATTGTCTGAATGACAGAACGGGTTCTTATTTTTCATTAGTTAATCATACGATTATGTGATTCCAGATTTGAAAAAAAGAATTCCCAGCTTTGACGCTACATGAGGCTAGTTCATTTTACCGTCAAAGTGAGACTAATGAAGTGAGTGTGCCGACAAAATGATAATGTGCCGATTAATAAATAATACGAGACTTGAATTTTACGTATTTAATTTTACGTTAAATTTCATTCGGTTATTGTATTTCATCAGTTATTCTAGGTCAGCTTGTGATGCGAGCGACATCGCGCCCACATCCGAAACGTGGTCCTTACATTCTCATGTGCGACGTATTAGATACTATTTTCTGGAGCTATGGTTTATAGATCAATTTGTCCAATGGTTTTTCTCGCGCGAACGTATCCGTCGCAACCTTGCCCACACGTGTTCACATCTTAAGGTAACCACTGACGAGTGAAACGTGAATCTCCAACCCTAGCTGGAATCATCTCAGGTCAACCCAGCTCTTGGTTTACTTTGATGATCTGGTTTGAAATTGTGTGCAAAGCCTATTCTGGTATAATCGGATTTGACACACATTACATAACCAATAGTCATCCTCTTTCAGCAGTTGTGTTATAAAATAAAATAAGACATATCTCGGCTGATTTACAGGCAAATACTCAAGAGCGAGAACCGGATGTGAACGGGACAAAGCCCCGTCACAAAATGACCATTATCTTTCTTTACAAATGTTCCCGACACACGTGTTCCGGTCGGAAAATAAAATAATATTTAAAGTGCTCTATTTTTCGTCCAATAAAAATGCTTCCCTCCTAATTATACTCGCTTCGTTTTTCGAGCCTGTTAAGCCATAAAAAAAAAACGCTATAAAAGGGGTCACACGGAAGTTCAACAGTCAGTCCACAGGTGCCCAGGATAGAGACCTGTCACGTTCAGCTGCTGACAGCAGCGGAGCGTCAACCACCGTCAACATGTGTGAACTACTATGAGAGATAGACCTAGATCGGCTTATGAACTTTACCACAACGTAGCTGTCCCAAACCCACACGTTCCTGTTGAAATAAACCACGTAAATCTATTTCTGCTGTTGTCGTATTTCTTTCTTGCAACCATACGCTTGTCTATAACAGTTGTCATGCCTTTTGAAATATGAATCAAATAATTGCATGATTACTTTTTTTAGTTTTGTAAGTTGAGTAATTGCCAATCAATATATCTTTAGAAAATGTGATTTCTTAGTAAAATAATAGTATTATTTACTAATGTCATTTCTGTCTCCTTACACTGCAAGCTATGTGAAAAATATTCGAGTTGACTGGGCTCTTTGGCATTGGCAGGGCAACTAGTCTAGAACATGAACAAACATGTGAGGTTGTGGTCTTATGCCTCACAGAGAGTTTACAGGATTAGGAAATGTGTGTGTACGTGCGTGTGTGTGCATGTGTTAAATAAAATAACAAAAGCTGAAAATAAAATACTTTTGAATGATAAGTTCGTAACAAAATGAATGAAACCTTCAGTTGTTGATTTTGAAAAAAAGAAACATTTTTTTTTCTAATTTTTTGTAAATTTTCTTTAATTCAATTTTTATTTATATTTTCTTTTATTTTTTTACATAAGCCATTTGGTCAGGGATTATAATAATGAAAAACATTTACAGAAGTATAAGTAATTTTAGTGTCTTACTAGCAAAGTTTCTTATATTTGACAACAAATCATTTGGCAGCAGTTGTTTTTTAATATATATATATATATATATATATATATATATATATATATATCTTTGTAAACATCTACCAATAATCAGAACTTTATTTTTACAGTCAATATTTCATTGCCGATTGTAATTACTGATGAAATTTCAATCTGTTTCTTAACAAAGAAACATGTAGTTGCATGGGAATATCTTTACAAAATGGTTGCCAATCTTAAATCACAAATCCAAAGACCAAAAATCTTTTTACATTCAAAGACCATTGTTCTTTTTTAATAATGCTTTCTTTGAGTTTCAGTTCTCTTCTTGTACTGAAGAGACTGGAAAATGTCTGGTATTAAAACATATTTTAAACACTCATGGTTATTACAAATGTCCTTTAATCAAATCTCATGAAAGATAATAATTTTTATACCCCAAAATTCATTGCCAAATGTAATTATAAAACAAGCCCCAATTGTTTTCGAATACTGAATAGATTTTGAATGAAAACATGTCTTTAATATGTATGTTATTTTTCAACCAATGTTCACCAAAGGGAAATAATCATTACATCCCAATGTCTTTTTTTTTTTTTTTTAAGTTTTATCATCATTTTTCTGTGATTATGTTAAACCAAATTAACTGAAAATAAAATACTCGAATTGAAATATGTTTTTAATGAATATTATACACATGTCCAGCAATCAAAATTTGCCAAAGAGAAGTAAATCATTATAGCTAATAATACACTGTTACTTTTCATAATTTAGTTCAACAAAATTTTTTTTAAACAAAAACAGAACTTTTGTATGCATTCTTCTTACAAACATCCACCAATCAGAGCTTTAAATAGGAAACAATATTTTGTATTCAAAAGTCCATTGGTTATTCAAATTTGACGTTAACACTCCATTTTCTTTTCTTTTTTGTTCTTTTTCCTGTTTTAGCTATGTATACCAATATAGCTTTTCATGAATGTCCAGTGATCAGTGTTCTTTAAAGAAGAGTCATTTTATATCCAAGATTTATTTCTCTTAAATTTTAAGCAATTATATTTATTTCATTGTTACATCAATGCAAAAGAAAGCATGATGAAGGCAAAAGAAAATATTTGGCATGAAGTGACCCTTGTAAGTCAATGTGACAGATCATTGTATTCTGATTTAAATTAGAAGTCCAGTTTTGTTTCTCTTATTTATTTGGCAAGCAGTCAACATGTGGCATGACTTGAAGATTGTCTGAAGGGTCTGACAGCCAGAAAGTTGTAATCTTATAGTAGAAAAAGGTTGTATGGATTTTATATATATATATATGTGTGTGTGTGTGTGTTTGTGTGCATGTAAAAATTTCAGATAGAGTATATCTGTAATGATTTACCTTGATAAAGTCTCTCAGAGGATGGAACGTGTCAGCTAAGATAAGTTTTCCTTTTATATTTATTCATATATATATATATATATATATATATATATATATATATATGAGTGTTAGTGAGAATCATTACATGTACAGATATATTACCAAATTGTTATTGAAGTTTCTGCAACTCCGAGATTCATGTGTTGGAGTATATTTGTCAGGTGGTTTTGAGAGGAAACAATTAGTTGCTTTAATAAACAGTACATATATATGAATATATATATATATATATGTATATATAAATAAAAAGAAAAGAACAAAAACAAAAGATTTTAAATCAATTAATTTAGGATATTTTTATATAAACCATATTTTAAATATATATAATATATATATATATATATATATATATATATATATATATATATATATATATACATACATGTGTGTGTGTGTATATATAAATAAAAAAGAAAGAACAGTAAGATATTTTCACAAAACCATATTTTAAATCAATTAATTTATAATATTATATATATATATATATATTCATATCTTAAATCAATTAATTTATAATATATATATATATATATATATATATATATATATATATATATATATATATATCTTCAGAATTAGAGAATTTTGTAAAGTTAAATTAATTGTTTAAATTTTTGACTCAGACACTCTCCATTTGTTGTGAATTCAAACCAAAAAAAAAATAAAAAATAAAATACAAATTACTGTTGTGATTAAACATGGGTGTCCATGATTGGCCAGTCTTTTTCACTTATTTATGACTTTGAAAGGGAATATAAAAGCCGCAAAAATATGCTAACTAATCTGTTCAAGTCAAACAATTAAAAAAAAATGTTTGCAAGTGTGTGCACAGAGGATTTTTTTAGCTTGTGTGACTCAATCAATTGAAAATTATTTTATATAGTTTGTGTTAAGCAAGTTTATTTCCCTAATTCAATTGTATCTATTGATTTCTTATGATCAAGTAAGATGTAAATATAATGATCTTTGTCCTCTTCTTTTTAAGGCAAGCCTGGACAGCATTGTTAGATCATTTGTTTGTTGATCTTTTCTTTTTTGTGACCACTAAGGTGATTACAGCGAGTTTATGTGTGTTTCTGTAGTCTGGTATCAAACATCTCTGTCATACCAGTAATCATTGCCAGTGCTTTTTTTTTTTTTTTGTATAGGCACGTTTACACTCAGAATCAATAAAAAAAAATTCAGTTGCATACTTTTATGACAGATATCATGCTATCATCCCTGACAGTTTGGCACAAAACAATCTTCCGAGAAAAGGCAAAAAATTGACTCTTTCCTTGGTAACCACTGAAAAGTAGCTATTCCATATCTACACCTTCCATTAATTGTTATCTATCTATACCTTATCAGTTGAATCTCTACTCCTCCCAACCAAAAAGAAAAATCCAGGTTCGGCTGGGTTTCCAGATTTGCGATTGTTATTTGCCACACCTGGAAGATTGACGCTCCACAGTCACCCTAACAGTTCTGCTATTATTATATTCTTTTACTTGTAAAATCTGTGATGCCCATTAAAATATAATTATCATGCACTAATGAAAAGATGAAACGCCTGTTTGTCCTATCAGCGGGACCTACAATAGACCGACTGCCGTGAGGTAAAACCCCAAAAATGAGGACAACCTTCTGAATGCATATATGCAGACTCAAATATAGACCTGATCAATGTGTTTACCTATAGACTCAAGTGCAGACCCAACTAATGTTTATCTATAGACTTAAGTATAAACCCAATCAATGGTTACCTACAAAATCAAGCATAAAAAGTAGTAAGAAAACAGATTTCAACTTACAATAATCCAATAAGGGTTGATAGGACATAAAATCCACTAACCCAACCCAATTAGCAAAGTTGTGAGTTGGATCTTTTTCTGTGTCTGCATATCAAACAAAATTAAGCTTAAATAACTACATTGAACATATTAAGCCCCATACAGGACTCAGGTAAGAAACTTAGTGAATTATGTCTTCATCTCTCAGTGAGGGAGAGAATGAGAGGAAGAGAGAGAGAGAAAAACACTTATTTTTGTAATGAGATTGAGGTAAGTTATAACATATTAAACACCTACATTAATTGTACAAATACACATTTATTCTTTCAAAATATCTTCTTGGTTCACTGATGTTCTTTTCTTTCATGAAGCAATATCCTCAAAACTTAAATAGTTGCTGCAAAGTTAATGATGAGTAATACAAGGCCAACGCCTAGGCATGTATCTCAAGGGGAGGGAGTTACAGCAAGAGGTTCATTCACCTACACTGCTTGCACGATATCTCAATAAAGATACTTTATTAAGAAAATAAAATAAAAGAAAATAAAAATAATCTCAACTAATTATAAAGTACATTATTTACATTATTCGAACTATTGTCATCATCTTTGTCGCCATATTTATTATGTTTCGGCCGTTGTGCGCTCCGGCCTTCTTCAGGTGGTTGGAATGTCGAACTGAACCCTTTCTTTTGCTCACTGAGGTCAACTGTTCTAGTTCCACGTGCCATATTTAATGGATGTCAGTTATCAGTTATCTCTCGTTAATTTTCCCTCTGAAAGTGAGTTCAATACCTGGTGAAGGCAATGGAGAACTTTCAGAGGGAAATTAACAGGAGATAACTGACATCCATTAAACATGGCACATGGAACTAGAACAGTCAACCTCAGTGAGCGAAATAAAGGGTTCAGTTCGACATTCCAACCACCTGAAGAAGGCCGGAGCATACAACAGCTGAAACGTTGTAATAAATATGGCGACAAAGATGAGGACAATAGTCCAAATAATGTAAATAATGTACATAATACCTCATCTCAGAAATATAGACAGATACTAATTATAAAGTAATCTCAAAAGCAAAAAATTTTTGTTTTTCATCTATAAATTGTATATTTTTTTTATTTATTGGTTATGTGCTAAATTTCTTTTAATCATTATTATTTTTACTTTACTATTTTTTTTTCTGATCTAGTGCTAAAAAAAAAGCTAAGACTCAAATATAAAGGGAAAAGGTCGGATTATATTACCGTTTTGTTTCTGATAAATGAAATTTGTTTACTTTCTCATGCATTTAATTTATTTTCATAATTTTATTTTAAATCTATTCTGCTCAAAATCCTGAATCCATTCCTAATCAGGTTATAATTTAGCATCAAAAAGGAAATCACTAATTTTAAAATTAGGTGCATTAAAACTTAAACACTAATAGGTAAAAACATAGTTTTACTGTAATAAGAAAAACTGTTTTTTTTTAATTATTATAAAATGAAGAGGAAGAAATTAACTAGTTATAAGGATTAACCCAACTACAGGAATACTTTTTTTTGTAACCACAGCAGGTTGCCGCTACCACCCGTTTAAAATTCATTTTCTCTCAAAAGCATTTCAATTTTTAAATAGATTTTTAGTTTTAACCATTAATATTATATATAATTTTTTTTTTTTTGCTATAAATTCTTTCCTCTTAATTTAAGCATCTTTTCATTTGTATCTTTTTATGACCATAACAGAGAAGATTGGAAATAAAGTAAAAGATTTCAGTAAAATTCAAGCTTATATCCCTTTGCCTCATGAAGCTGTTCTTATTGACCAACTACCAAATTGATCAAACCATAAACTCATTCTTCATCCCCCCCCCGATTGCTCTGCTCCATGTTTTTGTATACAAGTTGGCTTAAATTTTTATTACATGAAGCATTGTCAACTGCGATTACTTTTGAGTTTTGATTAATGTGTCTTTCACCTTAAGCCTAGAATGAGAATTTCAGTACATGCAATGATAAATAATTTTTATTAAGATTGTTTATCATTGCATCTACTGAAATTTTGATTCTAGGCTCATTAGTAGACTTATTTAAAATCCAATTAAAACATAAAAACTGAACTGAAGATCAGAGTCAGGTATGTGTTTCTCGTCAGTGAAGAACTAAAAGCTAATTAATGTTTGTGATAATTTACAGGGTTCATAATTTACAGGGTGCCTTTTAACCATTCAATCAGTTAAAAGGCACATCAGGCTATATGATGGTTCTGTATAGGATACAGGTTTGAATCCTGTCGGAGGACGAATATTTTCTATGAAAATTTCTCAAACATTCAGGTCGGTAAATGTTGTTTAATACTGTTTATTATAAACAGAGCATTTACTTAAATATTTGTATCTATAAAAAGAATGTATAACATAAAATGTCTTAAAATAATTGTCGGACTTTTGTCCATTTCATAATATATATATATATATATATATATATATATATATATATATATTTTCAAAAATTATAACATAAACATGTTATAAAAAATCACTACAAAAGTAGTCATTTTGTTTCAACACTTCTGGTGTCTTATCAAGTGGTGTTTAATATAGAAATGTAGTTTTCTACATTCAACACTATGACTTGATAAGACACCAGAAGTGTTGAAACAAAATGCTAATACCCTTGGGAAAAGTATGAATCCACTTCTTCTTCCCTCAGCTATGGATAAAAAGAAGGACAAACTGGGTTCTATAGCCATGGATCACAACTGGTCTACCGCAGAAAGAAATGGCAACCTACTGCGGGAAAAAATCACCTAAGCGTGTATCATGCATGGCACATAACTAACTGATATTTGCTCTACTTTGTATTGAGCACTCTTTTAAAAATAGGATTTTTGGCTATTGGAATTTATTCTGTATACACCAATCCTATACTTGGATATATATATATATATATATATATATATATATATAGATAGATAGATAGATAGATATAGATATTGATATTGATAGATAGATAGATATTAGTCAAAAAATGAATGTAAGTTCAATTAACATATCTTTCATCCAACTTAAAAGTTTTGCAGACACACCACCAGTGTCAGATAAATGTTTGGTCTATCTGTGAAAATTTGAAGTCGTTGAAAGATAAGTTGATTGAACTTTTCCCAATTTCTTGATTGTTGTCACTCTAATTTTCTAGTGACCACTTTCTTGACAAAAATTCTGCTCACCTTAAAATATGTTAAATTCCAGTAAATTTTATAGGTGTTATTGATTTGTACACACATGATTAAATAAAGAACAAATAGGAAAACATTTATAAATTTAACAGGTTTTGCTTTTATTTTAGCTTCATCAGAACTTCTTTTTTTTTTAAATGATATTAAAATAAAAGCAATAAAGTTAAATTTATAAACATTTAACTATTTTTTCCTTATTTAATAATTCTGTTGTATTTAAAATTAATCTATATTTGTTTAAAATTAAATAGATATATTTTGTTTTTGTATTAGAGATGCATTTAACAACCGAAAAGTAGGTAACAGACAGGACTGAAACCGCCTCCTCATTTAACAAGGCCTAAATTTTAGTCTCAAAGGCTCAAAGCTCAAGTTACATTTGAAAAGAAACAAAAAATCACTGCAAATTATTGTAATGTAGCATATACTGACAGTTTAAACTTCTGAAGTTAAACTAAAAAGAATCTCACAAGGAACAGTAAAGAGCATAACATTGATGAACAAGGAAAATAAAATCATTTATATTGCATCTGACTGAAGTAAATACACTTTTTCACATTGCATATCTGCTAGGAGCAACTCGGCGTGATGTAATGGTTACCAAGCTTGTCTTGCTAAGGCAGTTGCGACCGAGTGGGGAGTTCGTTCTTCGTTGGGTGCCCCATAATTTCGGCCTTGTGATACATCTAAGCAACGTTTAGAAAATCAACACATTGCACATCTGCATCAGCCAAGGAAGGTGGATATCCAGAATTTATTACTTTCTCATTACATTGCTAAGACAAAAGAGGTTCTGACCTGAATGCAGTCTTTTAGTTTGTTTGTCAATTTATTTAATTATCGATTACTATAGTAGCTATTTACTTGACCCCCCCACTGAGTCAGGATGTGACACAAGGTCAGTTTTTAAAGTGGGGAACCCGAATGTTTCCACTCGGGTCACTGGTCTAAACCTGGTCTTAGCTGGTCATAGCTTGCCCAAGCTGGTCAGAGCTGGTCTAAGCTAGTCATAGCAGTGATACTTACCAGCCCAGGGACGAGCCCTGTGCCAGGTAAGTATCGATTACTATAGTAATAAAAAAAAAAAACCCAAAAAAGGCATAAAACGGCTTCACTTAAGTCTAAAATGACTAATTTCTGATCCTGTTTTTAATTACTATAAATTTTGCAACATTTGGCAGCATAAACGGTCATGGTACTTCTCCCTGTCAGACAAGAATTGTTAATGGTTTTTTTGGGGACATATTCCTTCTGCTATACAGAATGGTTTCCCAACGACGTGAGCATGCTGATTTTCATCTATGAAAATCGTCAGAACTGAAGCATAATGGTTTTAAAAAGCTTCTGTAAAAGTTAAAACTGTTAACAGCTTACGCACAAAGAAGATGTATTTTGAAATTTATTGTAGGCATTCATCCTCGAACAGACACCCCTTTTAAAGCTAGTCCTTTTTTGTATTTAATTAGTAACTAAAAATCTTAATAGCGAGTTCAATCCACACTGACGTGTCCAGACGAAACAAATTTTCTGTTTTTTTAGTAAATAACTATCTTGACTGGACTTATCTACTATGTTAGCTCAGTAAAACACAGCTAGCATAGTGAGGTTGATTTTTTTCACTAAAAAATAAAAATGTTTCATTATCGGGACCTTGTGCCAGACTTAGCTAAAGTGCCGAAGGTGACAGAAAGCTTCTTTTTTTTATGAATAAAAGCTCAATTTTGTGTGCGAGAAAGGGTAAAAAAATCTTTTCGTCGAAAAGATTGTTCTTTTTGATAAGAAATATTTACACTTTATTTTTTTTTTTTTTGAAAAAAAAAAAAACACTAGAATTTCGTCACAAATCATGAGTCCAAACAAATAATAGAACTAAGAAGACATACCAACAACACGTGAAAAGTTCACAGTTTTCCCATTTGAATTTTCTGATGAATTATAATTTTTAATTTTAAAACAATTATTATTACCCATTGCGACTTCCACTACATGTGGAAATTTCCCTATTGTATTTTGAGTTTAGCAACCCTAACAAAATAAAAAATATGACTGCAGATCATTAAACTAAAAAGAGGGTATGAATGAAAAGATACAAAGAAAATTAACAAGGTTTTTCATTTCACTGCAGCAGACGTTTAAAAATGCATGAGTATTATCCCTTAATAATCTATCTTTCCTTTCTTTCTTTATTGCCATGTGTTTGATTCTTGTCTCACTCTAAAAACCAAACAGCGTCTGGATACATTTTTCTTCCATCTTTCCTCACAAACAAAAATATAATAGCCCATTATTTATCAGTGGTAATAAAAAGGTGTATGTGCTAAACAGCAAAAAGCATTTTAATGTGATTTATTTTATATGAATTTTATTCTTAACTGCAGAGAGTTTTACAAGGAAATAACTGTACACATCATGCTCGGGACAGTGTATAAAAGCTTCATTAAATGTTTCTGTTAAGTTAGTTGCTTTATGTAACAAATTTTGTTGGGTTTTTCAATTTTGAGAGGATCCTACAGCACAAGTAAAAAAAGGCAAAATATGAGATGAAAAATGAACTGTGGCGACTTACAACTGTTTTTTCGTCGGATGTGGTCAAATCATAACGGTGTCAGAAGAAACTTGTTTTAATAATCATGAGAGAAGTTAAAATGGGCAGCTGCCAGTTTGGAAACAGAAATTTGTAAACCAACTCCCGACATGCTTGGGTTCAGACTCAGAGATCCACCAGACCCTGAAAATGGCTCAGCACACAAGCTGGTCTATCACTAAGAAAAATTAGTCAAGAGAAGAAAAATATGTGCATCATTACAAAGCAATTAAAAAAGCTTTTCTCTTCTCTTAACCTTTTGTTTACAAAATAATGTTCGTACTTTTTTTTTCAGAATAATTCAGAAATAAATTTGAAGATCTTATTAGAATTAGTTAGTAGCACAAAATTTAATTAATTTAAAAATCACTAAAAACGGATATAATTTTAAAAAATGGGGCAAACAACTAAGGTTGGCAATACAAACTACAAAACTACCATACTTTTTGGCCCTTTTTTAACTTTAAATTTATTTCTGTAGATAAATTTCTGAAAATGGACAGGAAGTTACAAATTTCTGATTAAACTGCGTTATCATTTTTATAAAACAGCACCAGGTTGATCATGACATAAAGTTTACAGCGAAAATAATTTGCCTGGTTTAGAACTGAATTTCCACTTAAAAAACAATATTTAAAAACCTGTTTTTACATCTGTAGCCTCTTTTAGAGGACCAATAGTGGCGATTTTCTAAGTGTAGCATCTAAATATGACACAAAAAGCCAAAAGTATGGGGCACTCACTGAGGATTGAACTCACTATTCAGTTGTAATTGATCCTCTTGCGCAACATGATGTTAGCCATGACACCACATCGAAGTATCGTAAAGGTAAAACTTTAATTATGACAATTTTTGTCCTGAAGAACACTGTTTCATAAATAATACCTTTGAACCAAACATGACGTTATCCAGTAAATCAATGATCTACTGACACCTTTAAAACGTGGTGTTCTCAAGAAAAAAGTAGCAACTTGATAACACTTAAATAAATTAAAAAAGTATTAACCTAAAACTCATATCCTCCTGATGTTAGAAAACCAACACATCTACTTTTTTTCATGTATTGTGATCGGTTTGCTTAAAGTTCGTATTTTCTTGATCTTAGTCGAAGCATGGAAAATTTTCAGCATATTTAAAGTGAAATTTTCACTTTCCAAAATTATAGTACTTTCTTTAAAGAAAATGTTTTATGGAAAAAAGAAGGAAACTGAAAACAGGAAGATGATGAATTAATATTTAAAAATAAGAGCTTGAGTTAATTTAAAGAGTGAAAAAATAATGTTACTTTAAAATTGAAAATAAAATAAATTAATAAAATTAATAATTAATTTTATTGCGACAAAGTGTATGTAAATCCCATTACTACAGTCATGCAATTTTGCTTTTTGTTTTAAATTCTAACAACTTGAACTTTTTGATAAAATAAATTATTTTATTTTAATTATATTATAAAACTTTTTTTTTTGTTGCTGTTATTTTTTAACTAAATTTCAGAGTTTCCGGTTTAAACAGTGCTACACATATATTGCAATATCCATCCTTGGGACCACAACTTTTAAAAAGCTCGAATATCTCTTTTCATCTCTCTCTCTCTCTCTCTCTCTCTCTCTCAATATATATGTTACTTTGCACAGTTAGCTGTATACAATCTTCAATTCTTTCAATTTTACCTTTTTAAAAAACTTTATACCTCACTTATTCCTCATTTGGTGGTAAATCAACATTGTATCAGGTTCAACAGAGGTTCATTTTTTAAAGTAATTACATCAGGTTCCCATTTTTAAAACACCCCATATTAGGACCTTTTAAACTTATTTTTAAGAAAGTATACCTATAATAAAACTTACATTATTAACAGTAAGTTTCCAGATATTTCCACACCAGTACAAGCATATATTTTACAAGCGCATAAACAGAATTAAAATAGTAAAAAGCTTGTCCAACTCTTATATGGTCACAATTTATTTGTAGCAGACACTTATATCTACACTGGGGTGATTTCATACAATAAGACAAACCAAACCAGCAAATGGCATGAAACGAAAAAGACTGGCTCAAATCATAGGTTCAAATTGAATCTGACTATTTATATAGAATTTGAGGAAACCCAACAATTGAACCTAGGTTTATTTATAGGACAAAAGACAATATTAGATTACTGAAGTGTAAATTTTTAGAAATTGTCTATCTTGAAAGAGGATTTGTGCGAAAGCAAAATGTGTTATGAATGAGATTTAGACAAACAAATGGTGTTTGATTTAGGAACTATATAAAAATCAAGGGAAGGTACTCAATCATCATCGTACTATATAAAACTTCCTATGATACCATAGGAAGTTTTATATGATTTAACAATTTTTTCTTTCTTATCTCTCTTTATTGCCCTATAGAATATTTGTGTCCTTTTTTTGTTTTTTTAAAATGAAGATGAATTGGGAAATTAAATTCCGGTAATTATTTGAAGAGGAAGGAACATCTAAATAGTTATGAAGATTTTAAAACCCTTTTTGTTGGTTGGTAAATGAATCAAATACTGAAGCAGTACAAAACACATTTTGCCTGGTGTTATTTTGTTTGAGTAGGAAATAGAAAGTTGCGTATTGAGTTGAGAACAAGAGGTAAGTGACGAATGTGATGGGAATGAAACAGATGATTCTCTCAATCGCTAACCATTGCCGAAAATAAAGGCATGCGCTTTTAATTCTCTGGAAGAAAGGCCACAGTTGTAACTTAAGTAAAGTGGTAGGGATGACACCACACACTGGTGTACCAACGGTCATAGGAATAATTTTAAAAATCTCATGAAAATAAGATAATATTCTACCATGTATTTTGTAGTTGAATAAAGACTTTAGTAGGATAAAATGTATGTGTAAAAATTATTAGTTACCTCATAACTGGTTGTTGAGAGGCAACAAAAATTCTTTTTATTATATATTATTGCCTATAGTTTACTGGTGTGTAGTTATTGTTTATAAAGATTTTAATATTTTTAGAAGGCCTAATGGTACCAATAAATTTTTTAATCATAGCAACTTTAAGAATAATTTGTGTCATAAAAACTACATAGACTAAAGATAATTTTGTAGAAAAGATTGATTTACGACAGCAAGAATTTAAACTTTAAATAGGAAATGCATCAAAATATTCCCAACACTATTCATGAGAATATGGAGACTGTGTACTGAAAGGAAAACGTTTTTTCATCTTTCATAATGCTATATCTGTTCTAATTTATATACGTTTTCATATTTGTTTTTCATGA
Source organism: Acanthosepion pharaonis (assembly GCA_903632075.3). Taxonomy (NCBI): domain Eukaryota; kingdom Metazoa; phylum Mollusca; class Cephalopoda; order Sepiida; family Sepiidae; genus Acanthosepion; species Acanthosepion pharaonis. The sequence goes on from CAHIKZ030000273.1 coordinate 2,984,523, forward strand.
CCTTACCATATATATATATATATATATATATATATATATATATATATATTGGAAATTTGGAGTAATATTGTTTTTTTAGATATCTTATTAAAAAGAATTTTATCTAGTTTCTTATGTATACTCTTCAGGAGTATATAGTTTGCCACAGAATGGTACTTAGAGGTGTGTATTCCTTGCCATTCTTACATGAGTCAACCGTAGGATTGCCAGAAACATTGGTTGAAGTAGCAGTACACACATTCAGGCTCATCTCTGTTCCAAAATTCGGCGTGCTACCGCTGCCAGAACCACTACTACCACCACTACCAATTATTCCGTGCCCTGCTCCTGTATTTCCACTGTTTCCACCTCCGCTGTTTGCCTTTCTCAGCTGCTTGTGTGTTCTCCGATGTCGCTGCAGCTTGCCTGTTTGAGAGAAGGCTTTACCGCACACCTCGCAGTGAAAGGGTTTCTCCCCCGTGTGAGTCCTTCGGTGGATCTGTAGAGTATCCCGGCGAGCAAACCTCTGGATACACAGGTCACACGGGTACGGCTTTTGGCCCGTGTGTGTTCGTTGGTGTAGCTGGAGGCGGTCCCGCTGGGCAAACCGGCGCATGCAGACCCCACATTCATAAGGCTTCTCACCCGAGTGAACCCGGTGGTGGATCTGCAGTTTATCCTTGCGCGAAAATTGGCGCGGGCACAGGGGACAGCAGAACGGCTTCTCGCCTGAATGCGTCCGTTGGTGCATCTGCAGCTTGTCCCGGCGGGCAAATTTCTTGGGGCACACATCGCATTCGAACGGCTTTTCTCCTGTATGAGTCCTGGTATGTATTTGTAAGTGGTCTTTGCGAGCAAACTGCTTGGGGCACAGCTGGCAATGAAAAGGCTTCAGCCCGGAGTGGGTCAACTTGTGGGTCTGCAATGTGTTCCTCTGGGCAAAGCGCTTTGAGCAGAGATCACAAGAATATGGTTTCTCTCCTGTGTGTGTCCTGCGATGCATCCTTAGTTTGTCCCGCTGGGCGAACTGCTTGCAGCAAAAGTCGCATGGGAAGGGCCGCTCACCCGTGTGCGAACGCCGGTGGATTTGCAGCTTGTCATTGCGCGCAAATTTTTTGGGACAGAACTCGCAGCTAAAAGGTTTCTCGCCCGAGTGGGTGCGCTCGTGAATTTTCAGGTTGTCCCGGCGGGCGAACTGTTTGGAGCAGGTTTCACATCGGAATGGTTTCTCTCCTGTGTGAGACCGCTTGTGTATCTGCAAGGTGTGTCTCTGGGCAAACTGTTTTGGGCATTCGGTGCAATGGAAGGGTTTCACGCACCGGTTGCTTTTGTCGTTACCAACGTTACAATTACTACTACCACCAGTAACAACTGTACTACTATTACTATTATTAATATTATTTGGAATATTATTATTATTGCTACATGTATTGTTGTTGTTATTACAGCAAATAGCGCCAATATTATTAGTACAACTACAACTAACACTACAGCAATTATTACTATTATTACTACTACTACTATTAGTACTATTATTATTATTATTATTATTATTATTATTACTGCTAGTACTGTTGTTATTAATATTACTATTGCTGTTATTATTAGTACTAATACTATTACAATTGGTGTTATGAGTAATACAATTACTATTGCAGTTATTACTGATGTTGTTGTGGAGATGGTGGTGGTGGCTGTTGTTGTGGTTACCGTGATGGTAGTAATGGTGGTGATGGTGGTGGTGATGATAGAAATTTGGGTGCAAAAGGTTTTTGTTTGCGTTGCCCAGAAGTAAGAGAGGTTTCGACTGATGCTGTGAACAGATTTCAGTGTTGGAACTAGGTGTGGTACTGGCAGAGGCATTTGATTGGGGCGTTACAAGGAGGATGGGCTTCTCAGTGCTCGGTTGACTTTGATTTGGATTTGGGTGTGGGGTATGACCTTGTCCAAGCTGCTGTTGTTGTGGTTGTGGGGTACTCTGTCCGTGATTCTGTCCATGTTGTTGCTGCTGCTGCTGTTGTTGCTGCTGTTGTTGCTGTTGTTGTTGCTGCTGCTGCTGCTGTTGTTGTTGTTGCTGCTGCTGCTGCTGCTGTTGTTGTTGTTGTTGTTGCTGCTGCTGCTGTTGTTGCTGCTGCTGCTGTTGTTGCTGCTGCTGCTGCTGTTGTTGCTGCTGCTGATGTTGCTGTTGTTGTTGAAGGGGTGACTGTGCCTGACATCGCTGTTCATGCATGGGAGATGGTGACCCAGCTGGAAGAGCTGTACTTGCAGTCACTGCTTGAAGATAACAGCTTTGCGGCGCGTACTGCTTAGCATAAATATTTCCGCAGGGCACCAGCATTGCACGATCGTGGTTAGTGGCCGCCTGTAAATAACAGCTTGGTCCATACATATCCACGTGGAATGACTTGTCCCCCATATGGGGACCAATTCGACTATGGGGCGGAGGGGGCGGTGGGGGTGCTGGAATTGTGTATCCATGTGCAAATTGTTGACCAGTGATATTACAGTGGATTGGTTTTTCTCCTCCGTAGTTTTCCATGTTGGTTGTAACCAGATATTTTTTCTTAAGTTAGTTATTTATATGTGATACGTCGACATGATTTGGTACGTTGATATTTAACTGATTCGTGAGGCTGAAGACTTTGAAGATATCAAGGAAAAAAAAAACAGAAATGGAAAATTTCTTCTGTCTTTAAAAGTCAAAATAATTTTTGTTTGCGGATTGGTTCTTCTGAGTGTTCCATACAAGTGAAAGTGGGCAGTCTCTGAAAAGAAAATAATTGTTCTATTAAAATACATCATTATTCAGAGATTGTCATTTAAAATGAATGCATGTGCACAAATAAAACATTCTGTTTTTGTAAGCAGACAATCATGTTTTTACAATGTACAAGAGAGGATAATTGTGGGTAACTGTGCAACTGCACATGCATGTGTGTGTGCGTGTGTATGTATCTATATATATACAGTCCGACCTCTTTAATTCTGGGGTCTGGAAACTCTCATGATCTGGTACCTCTTGAATCAGCTACCATTAGTTCATTGAACAGTTAAGAGGGCAGTGTTACATGTTTACAACTTTCTGCAATAGCCGACAGCAGCAGAGTTTTTTTAGTGATATGGTCTTGCTCATTTCTAACATATAGCTGCATATTTTCCCATTCAGGATAGTAAGTATATATTATTTTTTGGGTTTTACGCTTTTTTTTTTAGACTTTCTATTGCATGAAACAATAAAAACCTCTTTTGGAAACATTAGTGAATGTTTTATTTCCTGTTTTAAGCTTTCTTCTACCTTTGATAACACAGCAATATATATATATATATATATATATATATATATATATTTATATATATATAGGTAGTAATCCATTGGTATAATCCAGGTGAGTCCTATTAACACAATATGGAATTTGAAATATGTTAAAACTGACTCACAAAGAGCGCTCAGTGTTTATTTTCATTAAACAGAGCAAAATTTTCTTTACAATTGGAATTGAGATACCTTTAGTTAATGACCATTTTCACCTACAAATTTTAATTTTAAAATTCACAGGATTTTTAAAACTGTTTACGGTATCAGTTTGTAGTGGGATACTCTCTCTCTCTCTCTCTCTATATATATATATATATATATATATATGTGTGTGTGTGTGGAATGCGCTGGCATGAGTATGTTTACATATGTTTTTTAAGGATGATTTTTGTCATCTAGCATTTTCTATGTGATGACAGGGTAAAGAGGTCAAACTGTACTGACACTGTAGCATACAATCACACACAGAACTATCCAGACATTACCATAATATAGATAAAAGGTTACATTACTCAGATATCAATGGAATACACACAGCCGTAGGTATAATAAAAGTCAATATGCATGAATAAAAAAATCGACACAGTTTATTGTTTGTTATTGATTACATATAAGCATGTTCTTAAATAACTGCTTAAGTGAGAGAGGGTGGAGTGCTGGAGAGAGATATGAGTGGGAATGAGAAGGAGAGGTAGATAAGTAAGAGAGAGAAAGAAAAGAAGAGAAAAGAAAGGTAGGAAATAGAGAACGAGGACAGAAAAGTGAGATCGATAGATATATTTGCATTAAAATAGAATGCATGAATTTTAACGAAAATTTTAATTATTCCCAACTTCACTGTCTCGTTGTAATTTTTGTTTTTTTTTTGATACCGTGAACAAATATTATTCTTTTTTACTATGAACAAATATATTTTTTCTGTACTTTGTACACAAGGCATCCACTGAAAAAAAAACTCACTCACTTAAAGAAGAAAGAATGAAAAGAAAGAAAGAGAATGATTAAAAAGAAGATAAAAAAAAAGACCCCCCCCCACCCAAAGTTTCAAAATCATTGATCGTATATGGAAGGACAAGAAGGTGATATTTCCTGGTGTGGTTCACAGTACACAGAAAAATGGTGAAGTGATCAATAACTCTGCATACATCACACGGCACTATCAATTTTCGATCGATTCATTTATATTACAAAGCAGCAGCAATATAACTCGGGCAGACACACACTGCAAACCTAACCTGACGTTTGAAAAATTGAGAGAGTTGCAATCATTTGTTAAGTTAGTTATTATGTACAATGAAAAACAGTGCCAATACTTGTGCTGCTACTATTAAAACTGTTTGCAGATATAGATTAATGGTTAGTGGATATGATTAAATGCTAAGAGGACTGTCATGAAGGAATTCACCCGGGATACATCATTTTTGATTCAAAAGAATATCATCTTTTGGCCTAAGTGAACTGTCTAATTAGCATCACAAAAGTAAATGTATCAGTAATTACTGAGGGTATGGGTTCAGTAGCAAGAAAGTAGCTGAGGGCTTTGATATATCAAGTCAGGTCAGAGTGGATAGACTTCATGAGAAAAAAAGGGATGTATTCTTGAAAAATTAACAAAAAAAAACTGAAAAAAAGTAAAAGAAATCTATCACCAACTGCTCATGAGCAGACTCTCATTGTGGTACGGTGGTCAGAGTGTTGGATCCTGTAAGCTTCTGATTCAAGTTCTATCTTAACAGGGGCCTCTACCAATGTAGGCTTATGTCAAAGTTAGCTTAATTCTTACCTGATAACGCATTTTATTCCAATGTCCAGAGTTAAAAAAACGAACAATACATACACACACACACACACGCACACACACACACATACACACTCGAGCGCACACTTACACATAGACACATGCGCACACACACATACACACAGGCACACGCGCACACACAGACACACACATGGACACACACAGACGCACACACATACACACACACGCACACAACACATACACACAGGCACACACATATACACACAAACACACGTGCTCACACACACATACACAGAGACACACGCGCACACACAGACCCACACATACACACACACACATACAGAGACATATATGAAGGCACGTAATTGATAGTTAGTGATAGCAGCTCGGATTGAGGAATCCCAGTTGAATTCATTACATTCATTTACATGTTAATACCCTTGGGAATGATATGAATCCATGTCTCCTCCCCCCAGCTATGGGTAAATAGCAAGACAGCCTTGTATGGCAAAATGTCTAGAACAACAACTCTAAATTCAAATCTCGAAGAGGGTCATTTAGGGACTTTGTGATACACTGCGCACCAGTTCTCTGTAGTCAGCTCTTCCAAAAAGTATCAGTTCTGTACAAGCCCTCACCACTATAATCAAATCATATGTGTGGGTAGTCTGGATTTTTGGTTCTAAGAACTGGGCTGCTGAAGCATCATAAATGAAAGAAGAGTGTGCATATATATATATATATATATATATATATATATATTATAAATTTACTAATTTAAAAATAGGGTCCCATCACTACACAGGAATTACCATGTTTACCATTATATGTGTGGGTAGTCTGGATTTTTGGTTCTAAGAACTGGGCTGCTGAAGCATCATAAATGAAAGAAGAGTGCATATATATATATATATATATATATATATATATATAAATATTATAAATTTACTAATTTAAAAATAGGGTCCCATCACTACACAGGAATTACCATGTTTCAAAAACAGAAACTAAAACTTTAAATTTAATTATAGAATTAAATTAAAATCCCTAGTACTGTTTCATTTCATTTTCAAGCAATTTTTGGATTCCAAAAATCACTTGAAAATGAAACAGTACTAAAGATTTTAATTAAATTCTATAATTTCTCTATATATTCTCTATTTTCTGTTGTCAGTTTATTTGTCATGCTATAAAGATGCTAGAAAAATGGCTGGTTCATTTTACTGTTCCAGTAAGTATCTGATTCCCCCTGCCATGCTCTATCTTTACAAGAGCCAGATCAGACCAAAAATGGTGTATTGCTGCCATATCTGGGCTGGAGTTGCCCAGTCCTCACTTACCTGTCTTGATAGATTTCAAAAGTGTCTACGTGGCCTTGTGGTGACTAAATTTTTTTTCCCACTCTCAATAGCTATTTCCATGGTAATTGTTATGACTAGCTATATTCTTTGGTTCCACCAGTTCTGATCTTCACAGCTGGGATCCACCATACCATGTATACGGCTTTGTGGAACAGACTCCCAGCAAGATGTAATCTTGATCACTGCAATCTTAACCAATGGGCACTTCCATGTGATATAATCATTAGCAAGCTTGTCGTGCTAGATCTATTATGACAAAGAAGTGAGTTTGATCCTCACTGGGTGCGCCACACTTTCAACCTTATACCACATCTACGCTATGCTTAGAAAATCATTTGGGCACTTCGACGTGGTGTAATGGTTAGCAAGCTTCAAGCTTGTCTCGTTAAATCAATTACAATTGAAAAGTGTGTTTGAGCCTCATTGGGTCCCCAGTACTTTCAGCTTTTTGCCACATCTAAGCAATGCTTAGAGAGTCACCAATACAGTCTTAACCTCTTTAAGTCTAGGGTTTCCTGCATAACCTTATAAACTGCCTTCTCATACAACACAATATAGTAAGCTTCTATTTTGAGTGGCTCTTGAGCCTTGTATTGGATGAACATTGATACAAAAAAGAACAACAGATCAATTTAACATATCCATTTAAGATAAAAAATATATAGAAAAAGCAATCTTTAAAACTTAACATGTGACTTACCTTTACCCCTCTTTTAAAATCTGATGTAACCCCCCCCCCACAACTTACTATTTTACGGTGCTGTGCCTGTACTGCCATTTTTTTTTTAGTTCATGAGGTAGCAAACTTTTAGTTACCTTATTGTATTATTATTTTTCAAACTATTCTTCAAAGATAACTGATACTTTAAAAAATCTTTCAAAATGACCTAATCCAAATACCGTCACCATAATTTTTTTTAATGAGTTTTACTGAATACACTTGCAAAAGCATTTTTTTTAATTGCACACTATAAATTACAGCAGACATTCATCTTGACATAATCCAACATTTGGCAATTTAGGCTTTTATAAGCATATATCACAAATTAAAAGACCCATCATGGATGGGCGAACATTAAAAACGACCTTGTGTCCAAAAGTGTGGGTGGGGGGCAGGATGTAAAAAATAAATGATATCAAAACCTAATTTTTTTTGCCATGTAAATTTAGTAGTGATTATTAGTTTTACTAACTCAGGATCTGGACTGGAACCTATTAAATTTCCAAACTTTTTATACTCTCTCCTTATTGAGCTATGCTTGCTTAGGCTTCAAGATGCAAATAACGTTTGCTTTATAAATAAAGCTTTTTTTCAAATAAGACAAAAACAAAATGGGAGTAAGCAAAAGACTGACAAATATATGAAAAAAAAAGAGAAAAAAAATGGCAAAAAAGAGAAACACAACAATGAAACAGTCTCCACATAATTATAAATCTTCTTCTTCTTATCATCATCATTATTATTATTATTATTTTTTATTCACTTGTTAAGTAGGGTTTAAACTGGAGATTTATTATATTGAAGTATAGGAGACTTGTAAGTCTCCTATACTTCAATATTCTTCTTATTATGGCTGTTAGCATTTTTAATAAAATTACAGCTCTGTTTCCATTTCCTTGTCTCTTTTCCTCTGTTCTTCTAGACTGTTCCCAGTACTCCGATAACGACTGGCACTACAGTCATTTTCATGTTCCAAAACTTTTTCAGCCAACTAAGATTAATTATTATTGTTGTTGTACTGATAGAGTTTTTGGAACAGTAGCATCTTGATTGCTTAGAGAGAGAGAGAGAGAGAGAGAGAGAGAAAGAAAGAGTGAGTTTCCTCAATACACCAGCACCCTCCTCAGTATTCGCTAGCTGTTTCCAGTAATAATGTTGTTTGGAAAGGCCAAAAATCTCATGCGTGACTGTTCTTAGCTTTACCGTTTTCAACAGTAGTATCGTTTAGCTTTCTATTTTTTTAAGTAAGAGACCTACAATACAAACGACAAAAAAAAAAACTTAATTTTATTATATTTCGTTGATTATTCATTGTGATTTTAATCATTGCCAACAATTGTTAATCTGCAGTAACTGTGTAGCAGTAGCAGAAGTATTAATTTTAAGATTAGTTTAAAAATAAAAGGCTAAAAAAAAAAAAAAGTTTACTATCGTTATTGCTGTTGCTATCTACTTCTTTTTTATTCTATTCATTTTTACAATTATTTATTTTAAACAAGTAGCCGTAAAGGCAGACATTTTTAAAAAAAATTTTAACATATTTATTTTGTAAATTGTAAAACCCCTTTCTCCAAAAACATGCGCATATATATACCTACACTGACCTCATTTGCTAATTTGCACACGCATTTTAGAGGAAAAGTCACGGTTTTTACTTTTCAATTTTCATTCATAATCTTTTTTCCATCAACATCTCACGATATGTATATAATAATTTGTTTAAGTTTGGCCCAGATTTTATCTTCTCTTAAAATTAATAAAATTAAAATGTTCTCGTCATTTTCTTGCGAATAAATTTGAAAATTTCTGTACCAAAACAAATAAAAAGAGAGAGGGGGGAAAGAGAGAGGAATTTCTTTTCTAAACGAAATCTATTCCTAGACAAATGTATTTAAGTTAAAGTCAATAATTTCACATTAAATTAGAACAGTACCAACTGACATTCTTTCTAGTAGTAGGACATTCAGGTTCTTAAAATGAGAAGGTAGTTGGGGGTTTTTTTTTCAACAGAAAATAACGGCTTTTGCAAGAATATATAAAAATACCATTAAAAACTAAAAAGATTTAATTGAATATTAAAATAAATTAATATTTTAATATAATGTAACAACACTCACGGGTCTCTGCATTCATTTTTTAAATTAAGAAGTACGTTGCTATAAATACGCATATTTAAAATAGGCGAATGTACATTCTGGCTGGACGTTTCAAGTGCCTCAAAAAACCGTATATTGCATATTTAGTACTAAAAAATGCATTCGGTGGCGCTACACATGTTGTGGGTGTCTCATTTAAAAATAAATAAATAAAAGAAACATGTTTGCTTTTATTGTAAATTTACCTTCTCTGTCAATTATTTTGGAAGGTTGAAGTAAACGAATGTATATATTTTAAAGCCTTGGACAAATCCCTAAGTCTTTCTTTATTCTCACGTTTGATAAGATCGGTAGCATCAACGAAAATCAGTGGTTAATTGGAGCAAGGAATGGCTTGTAAATTTTATCTCCTCCAAAACAAAACTTCTATTTAATTACAACAGAGAACCTTTCCTGCTTTCTGTCAGTATGGCTGATGCTAACCCCCAAGAGAGCAACTCTTTTTTGCACCTTCTTGGACTCAGGTTTTCCACTGGCATGAAATGAAGTGATTATATTGAAATAATTGCTAGGTGTACTGTTAGGAAAGTTGGTTCACTGTGTTGTGCCAGACAATTTTTCTCGTCAGAATTCATCTTGCACATTTATAAATCTACTGTTTGTCTGTGTATTGAATAGTGATGCCATATCTGGTCTGGTGCTCCTGCTATATATCTCAATATTCTTAAGAAAGGTCTGTAATGTACTCGATCCTGACCTGGCATCTTGACTTCAGTCATTTTCCCACCTCCATAATGTGGCTTCCCTCTGTCTTTTCTTTAAATATTTTCATGGGAATTGTTCTGATGACACTTTGTCTTTGGTGCCTTGACTGCATGAATTTAAGCTACTATTAGATTCGCAACAAGGTCTCACTGTTGAACTAGCATGATATAACCGTAAGTTCTAGTCTAAAATAAAATAAAGAGAGAGAAAGAAAGAATAAAATAAAGAGAAAGAAAGAATAGAATGAAGGTAAGCAAGAATAAAATAAAGAAAGAAAGCAAGAATAAAATAAAGAAAGAAAGAATAAAATAAATAAAGAAAGAATAAAATAAATAAAGAAATAAATAAAATAAAGAATATTATTTTCTCACACTCCTTGCCTGTGGAACTCTCTTCCAGATTCTTGCTTCCCTGCCACCTACAATTTTCAAAAATTTAAATGCTAAGCCAATCAACAACTTCTGTCTTCCTAAGAACAAGCTTCTAATTTTTTTTTGTCTCCATCTTTCTGAATCCTGTTCTCTTATTGCTCTTTCTCCTCACTAAAGTTTGCTGATTCTCTTTCACTCCCAGTAACCCTTTGTATCTTACTGGCATTATCACTGATGTAATTAATATGCATACACCTGGTTCCCCCTCACAGTAATATGATTGGCTGGTGTCAGCCATAAATACAGACTGATGTGGAGGTACATGGAGAACACCTATTGGCTATGCCTATAGTCTTCGCCTATTGCCTACACCTATTGCCTACCACTACGATGAGGACCAGTCCATTACGGTTACCTGCTAGTTTGTCCTACTCGGTTACAGTAGTTCAAAACCACTTTGCTACTTCGAACAAATATATCCCTTTCCAGGACATATCAATCACCTTGCTTAGAGTGAAGAAAAAAAAAAAAAAAAGTCTTGTATTTATGTGAATTAAAAGAGCTGTTTTAACCCCTTCATCAGTAGATAAATATTCAGAAAGACTAATTAATTTATATAGCTCTATTAATAGTACTCTTTTTAAATATGTCTTCTCTCTTTAAGCCTTAGTCTGACAAAAGCTACAAGTATAATACTACCAGGGTAGTTTGAACAATAATAATGGTCTCAGAGTCTGGTTCAAGAAAGTTTCCGGATTAAGCTAGTGTGGGGCCTGTAGCATATGTTTTAAAAGGGCCTAAATTAAAAAATACATATAGATATTAAATCATGAATTATTTATTAGATAGAGTTTATAAAGCAGGTAAATATTTATTTTCTGTCAGTGTGATAAACAAGCCTAGAAAAATATGAGGCAAATGATTCTAATGAGATATTTGAGTAGATTTAACGGCCTTGATATAATGTTACCTGAAATGATGTTTAATTCATGATACAGCTCCAATGACATGTAAGCATTAATGTTGTCTGATTGTCTGATGTGGATTTCACCAGATAACTTAAAATAATTTAAATAAATGTGGGGGGGGGTCCTCAAAAATTGTTTTGTTTTGTTCAAGTTTAAGATAGGGGCTGAGATATTTTTGTGTGGAGCCATTTTGCTAGAATATCTTTGTTATTTGTTTTGAATCTCTGTCCAATTCATTGCTTGATTAAGAAAACCCAGGTCAAAGAAATGTCTTGACAGATACCCCATACGCCACTTCAGGAGAAAAAATTCTCAAATATCACATCATTCTGAAGTGGTTTTATTCAAAATTTAATTATCCTGTCTAGGTCTGTATTGAATAACTTCCTAAATTAAATTTGTTCAGGGATTTTGTTTTTTTAATTTATTTATTTATTTTTTTATTTATTTACTTACTAGCAGTAGAGCCCGGCGTTGCCTGGGGATGTAATGGTAAGAGATAGATCAAGTATTGACCATCATAAAGACTGAAAAATAAAATTGACAAAGATTATTGTTTAAGGTTGACAGACATGCATGTCTTAATTAGTTTTATTTTTTTTTTTTAACAAATTGGGTCAAACCCAAACTCAAACAAAAACATTGTTTTCAATCGTTATGAGTCTATCGATTGAATAGAATTTTATTATAAACAATTGTCTTGTAAATGGAATTTTTTAAAGCATTCTGAATGTAAAATAAAAGAAAAAAGTGTGCAAGACAATAAGAAACACTACCTGCCAAAAAAAAAGTGAAAGTTTTGTTGAAATCGGTTGAAAAATGTAGGAAATCCGATCCCATATATAAATGAACACACACACACACACACACACACACACACACACACACACACAAACAACCTGGGTTTTATTTATAACTCGATATGAGTTGTCCTCCTTTCATTCTGGTGACAGAATCGTGTTTTCAAATTGATTTTGTGCAAAAACAATTGTGTTTTTCCAATTTTTGGTGCTGTCAGAACCACCGCAAGGTAATTTTACATAGTCCTGTGAAGTTTTGTTGAAATCAGTTGAAAAATGTAGGAAATCCGATCCAATATATAAATGTACAGACACACACACACACACAATCTGTGTTTTATAAGTAAGATTTAAATAATAATAATAATAATATTTAAATAATAATAATAATGACAATGATGATGATGATGATGATGCACATTGTGGTAATAAAATAAGCACATCTTGCTTGTAACTATACATTACAATAAATATAACATTTTTCAGTGGTAAAACTGACTTAGTCTAATAAAGCGTCATAAGATTCTGTTTTGTGTTGTTATTATATTACACACATTAATGTCAATGGAAATTCTGTTCTTGAGGTATAGTATCAACAAGACTCCTCAAAACTCAAGGACTCTTTGGAGAATCCTCGCAAAATAAATGGTAGTTTTTTGGAAGTTTATCATCATGGTCACAATTCCAATTTTCCCTAAATGCTTTTCAGCTTTCTAGGCAGTGTTCCAAGTACACTCATTAGTACAGGAATTAGTCCCCCATTCATATTCCATAGCTTCTTCAGCTCCCTAGCCAGATCCAGGTATTTTAAGTTTCTTTGGAGTCCACTCTTCATGTCCCAAAACTTTTTCAACCAACCAAGGTTAATTATTATTTTTGTTGTACTGATAGAATTTTTGCAACAGTAGCATCTTGATTGAGAGAGAGAGAGAGAGAGAGAGAGAGTTTCTTCAATACACCAGCACCCTCCTCAATATTCGCTAACTGTTTCTAGTAATAATACTGTTGTTTGGAAAGGCCAAATCTCATGCGTGACTGTCCTTAGCTTTACCATTTCCATGGTAAAGCTAAGGACAGTCAAATATGGAACAGCAAAGTCACTAATTTGATACTTGCCCTTCTTCTTCTATAGCAATAAGGTCAGGTCATTCTGTTTCAATGACATTATCTGTTTGAACCGAGAAATCCCATATCTTGTGACTGTCATTTTTCTACCCCTGCCTCTGGCTGATGTTCATACCACTTTTACATTGAAGCCAAACTTACGGTATAATTTCCAACGGATTCTCAAATTCACTCATACTATCACTTACACTCTTTCTGTGCTACCTTGGGACATTCAGCGAGTACATAGTAAACTGTTTCATCAGCTTGTCCACACATCCTGCATTTGCTTTCTTCTAGCGATCTGTCTATCCTGACCTTGATTGCATTCCTTCTGATGGCCTGCTCCTGTGATGCAAATATGAAGGACTGTCTAACTCTTTATAAAACCATTTTTTACCCAAAACCACTTCTCAGGTCCAGCAATTTTCTCTGTCTGCTGAAATAGCTGACTATGAAGCTTCTTTTCTTTTAACTTGTCATGCCGATGCTGCTTCTTTGCTACAATCACTGGCACAACATTTCGCGTTTCCAAATCCCTACAGAAGTAATTGTCAGAAGTAATTCATGAGAAATCTTAACATAATTCTCGAGTCCCAGAACAGCCAATGACACTTCTTCAGCACTCATTAACCTTCTTCCTCACTCCTTTCTTAGAATATATTTTTTTTTATATTACACATCTCATTCTTCATAACCATTTTAACAGTAACCCTCTAATTTCTTGTATCTTGTAATTGTTATTATTATTATTATTGAGCAACAGAGCAGCACAAATTGATGCTGGGTTACAAATATACAAAGCCCAATTTTGATCTTATACTAGATTTCAGTCCGTACAAGGCTCAAGAGATACTCAAGGTAGAGATTTACTGTTAAAATAGTTATGATGAATGAGGTGTGTGATATGAAAAATGAGATGGTTGGAAGGGAAGAATATAAAGATAAGTAGGATAGATAATAAATGACCCATGACTTGAAGAAGTTAAGATTTTATTGTTTAGGAAAGCATCCGTGCAGAAGACTGTTCCACGAAGTAACAGTTCTTGGAAAATACTGATACTAATATATCCATCATGGTAACCAGTCTGATCAGGGTGTACCAAGAACATGCATCACTGCCGGTTGTATGCAATATGGTGACAGGTTTTGATAAAAGAAGGACATAACCTTGCAGGTGGAACCCAGTTAGAAATGCCTTGAGGTTACATAACCCAGTCTGCTCAAACAGTCTCTGACTGAAGGTGTTCATAAGTATCTAGATCTGACTCCAAAGTTGCCTTGGCTGCCTCATCCCTATAACTTAAAAAAAAGACAATACTTTTGACATGCAACTATGATATTCCGCTATTACTCCTGCTCATGAGCAGAGATGTATTGTGCATCAGTCTCTCAGGGATTTGCCCAACTGGTTAAGTCAACTAACTGATCCTTTGTATTAAAATGGCTGGCAGGTTATCCTATGAGGATATTTTTTTGTCTAGGAGTGGCTAAAATGATATCTCAAGAACTTCCTTGCCATAGGTTGTCTTAGTCTAGCAATGAATCATACAGATTTAAGACAAATAATCAAAATATTTTACCAAAATGGCTTAATATGAAAACATCCTGGTGATTATGAAATTTTACATTCACAGCTAAGACTGAAGAAACATATTTTACAAAAAGCAAAAAAATGCTATTTTTATAAAATGGTACAATGTATTTTGATGAAAAGTGATTTTTTGAAAAAAAACAATCTAAGATCACACATATTTTACATAGATAAAACCATTCATTTCTATTTCTTTAAGGGATTCCATCAATGAGTCTATCAGGACCTTTCCAAATCAAACCGAGGGCTCCAACTACAACTGGAATTGTTAATGTTCTCACATGCCACATTTTTGAGATTCCAAGTTCCTTTTACTTTGATAGTTTTTTGAAGATCTTCAAAGATATATTACAGTCTGCAGAGACTGCCATGTCAATAAGAAGGCATTATTATTATTATTATTATTATTACTGCTATAGTGTAAAGATCCTATGATCCAATTATTTCTCTAAATCTTTTTTCATTTGTTTTAACAGATAACTTTCTTCTCGTCAAGCATCTTTTTGTCTTTGATAATTAAACCAGATCATTGGCATGGATTTTCTTGTCAGACACAGTTGCTTAATTTCACAGAATTTAAACACTGTCATCTAATGGAGTCTGTTTATACCAGGTAAATATGTTTATTATACTAAGCTTACCTTAGTCTGACACAAGGCCAAAGTAATGCGTTACTCTCCCAAAAAGGCTCCATACCTTGAATGTCTTGTGGGTCAAGTTCACTCTAGACTTGTGGAATTCATATGTATGACCCATAGCTAAAGATGCTGAAAATATTGTTAGCTCTTTTTACCACTCCTGAAAGTACTTGACTCCATCTACCATAGTCAGATTAGACCAAAAATGGAGTATTTTGGTGCCATATCTGTGCTGGGGCTGCTCAATACTCACTTTCCAGCCTTGATAGAGTTCAAAATCATTTACCCAATCTTGTAGGAGATTACTTATTTCTCCCACAGCTCTTTCCCATAAATACAGTGTCACAAGACCATCGCTATTTCCATGGTAAACGTTCAAAAGAGCTCAACTCTTTAGTTCCACCAGTTCAGACCTTTATAGCTGGGACCTGACATCCATGGTGTTGAATCACCTACATTTCCTCCATATTCCAATTGTAAAGAGGAAGTTCTATTCAAATAGCTTTTCCATAAAAATTAGTGCAAGTTTTGCTAGTTTGTGGAACAAATTCACTTGGGGATGTTCCCTGAACACTATAATCATAATCTCTTCAAGTCAAGAGTCAAACATTATCTACCCTCCTTATCTTTACTTCTTTCTTATAAATGACATCATGACATTTTTCAACTGAGCATTTTTGAAAAAAAAAACAACCTGAGATCACACATATTTTACATAGATAAAAACCTTTGTTTGTATTTCTTTAAGGGATCCCATCAATGAGTCTATCAGAACCTTTCCTAATCAAACCAAGGGCTCCAGCTACAACTGGAATTAGTATTATACACCTCATTCAGAAACCCTCTAACTTGAGTGGCTCTTGAACCATGTATTTGATGAACTCAGTGAGAATAAAACTTACTTCACTAGTACTTTGGTTAGAAAGATCTTTCTCATCATTTCACTTGGGTAGATGCCCAAAATATAGAGCAGAAAGATTTTATTGTACCCATCTTTTCAAGTAGAATTTTTATTTTTTTAATCAGTTCACCCCAAAGCAAGGCGATAATGCCACTAAGATACAAGGGGGCTACTGGGAGTGAAAAAGAATTTTAGAAGATACCAGAAACCCAATCCTAAACATGAAACAAGGGGTAAACTTCTACTCCTGTTCAAAAGACCAGGGAGTAGTGTGAACTGCTTGAATTGAAACCCCCAGGCTTTTTACAAGGGTGCCACTGGACATATGTAACTCTCTCAACAAGGCAGGCCTGTAAAACTATTCAAATATTTCACTTCATCACAAGATAAAATAAAAGAATTTGTTTCATTGTTAAAGCTCTGGAAATTGACATTAGTTTAGATTTTATGATGCAAACCAATATTTTCACAATAAAATTATTTTTATTAAGCTACACAATGTCAGATTTTATTGTTCAAGTCAATGTTTTCACAATAAAATTAGTATTAACCATCTAATTGTTGTAAAATTTGCAGGATAAACTTTTATGCTATATGTGCACTGTGAATTTCAGCTAACAATATCCAATTTTATTAGAAATATTTTAATAACTTAATTGTTGGTGAAAAATTTTATTATGCAACTCAAGAGTTGCTAACATTGTAAATAAATATATGTAAAAGTACAATTATAAATATTTTAGATAAATAAAAATTACCACAGGTCATGAGAAATACATAACTTCCAAAAGAGAAACAACATTGGAAAATACTGAAAAAATTAAAAAGGAAAAACTAGTGATACACAATGGGGTGCTGAAAAATTATCAGCTCAACCTCCTTATCAAAATCAGAATTTTGATGTTTAGTCATCGAAAAACTGATTTGGAGAAGTGATCCAGGCTGGGAACTTTTTAAAATTCATTTATATAAGAAATAAAAATCAAGTATTTGAATATATAGATCTGATAGTAGAATTATATTGGTCCAGAATTATATGTCATACCTATCTGAATATCAAGACACAAGGAGGAAATGAAATCCCTAATCTATTTAATATCTTCCTAGACTATGTTCTATGCATATACAAGTACAGATATGAAGAGATGGGCACCCATCATTTAAATATTGC
Organism: Acanthosepion pharaonis; assembly: GCA_903632075.3. NCBI lineage: Eukaryota > Metazoa > Mollusca > Cephalopoda > Sepiida > Sepiidae > Acanthosepion > Acanthosepion pharaonis. The sequence continues at coordinate 3,002,067 of CAHIKZ030000273.1, forward strand.
ATATCACATCCCAGATGGATCTACTAACAGGAACAGCTTTCCCTCCCAAGGCATTCACTGATGACACAAGTATTCATAATTGGGAAAAGAATGACCTTGAACAAAAAAAAAAAAAAATCAACATCCTCAACCAAAAGAAGTAGGACTCAATATAAACCTTTCCAAAGAAGAAACTATGATCTGGAATTGGAATGAAAGTAATGATGGCACATACTTGGAATCTGTCATTAAAATTCAGAATATGGAATATTAAACTTCAAATACCTCAGCGTATGAATCAGTTAGTATAGGAGAAAAGGAAATTGAAAATAGAATAGGTTGTATTTGGGGTAGTTTTGTCCAACACTGCAAGTTGCTACAAAACATTTGCAACTTTCTCAAAGGTATTAGTGACAAATAATAAAATGTCTTAATTTTAACACAGCATGCCAATTCAATTTCTTGTATGAGTGACCACACACTCTCAATGTTTGGTACTTGTTTTTATTTATTACCATGATAAAAAAGAGAGGCCATTTCAAGGCAAGATTTATTTCAAATACTGAGATAGCATGTTTTCTGGGAATTTTTACATTGCTTTGAATTTTTTTTTTTTTTTTTTTTGATTTCAGAGGGAATATATTAAAAAGGTCTGATGTTAGAAAATCTGAAATGACACTCTTCATGAGCCTAACTTACAACATTATATATATATATATATATATATATATATATATATATATATAACAAAATTATGGTCTGCAAACTGGAAGCACTGCAGGGAGAACAAAGAAAATAGTCTTTAATGATTGAGACACTGTGGTATCTGTGTTTTTATAACATCTGAAAGCTACAAATTTATGTCCACTTCTACATTCTGACCAATGCTTACACACAGACATATGCAAAGACATACAGATAAATAGATAAATAGATAAATAGATAAATAGATATTTACCTCACTATTTCTCATAACACAAAGGAGTGACAAAAAGTTCTGGGTCTAACCAAGAAGGAATTTTTTAAAAATTCAGATATTTGTTCAGATTTTGGGAGTGGACCAAGCCAAAAACTTTTAAGGAATCCCACTTATGTTTTGTGTATAAATATGTGCATATAAATATATATATATATACATATATAAATACATATATATATATTTTAGAATATTATTTATTTTAGAATATTAAAACAAAAACATCTTAAAAATCACTACACAATGGTGATTAGGTTTCAACACTACAAATGTGTCTCCTTGGGCAATGGTAAACTTTGTAGTGCTGAAACATAATTGTCATTGTGTAGCAATTTTTAACATGTTTTTGTTTTAATATCCTAAAATAAATAATATTTAGCTCTACTCTGGATTGAGCCCTCTTTTAAATTAAATGTTATGGACAGTGGAATTATACTCCATTTGTTCTCATTTTACCTATATATATATATATATATATATATATATATATAGTCATCTACAAACAGACTGTTTTGCTGTATCACAGCTGGGATTGAAACCCAACCGATTTGGCCTCAGTCAGAGATTCTACTCACAAGGTATTGTCGCATGGCAGAGCAGAAGGTAAATTTTACTGTTTTACTATACGAAAAATGTGAGTAGCTAGGAGAGCTCAATTCAAGTTGAAGAGCATTGCATTAGCAGCAGTATATATATATATATATATATATATTAACCATTCAGCCACATTTACTCTAATAAGTTGTATCCATAAAAATAACAAAATAACCGGAAAATTATATTATATATATTATATACATATATTAGATATATTCAAGCATCTTTGGTTAAATAATTTATATGTATATTATGTCAATTTCTTTTAGTTTTAATCCTTTCAAGTCCACAAATTAATTTCTAGGTGGCTGTAGAAAAGAGATCCACAGCAAACTAAAATCAACTACCACTCCTGAACAATTCAAGGAAATTTTATATAGAATTACAGAAATTGCTAATGAGTCAGAAATGCAACAATGTCTGAACATCCGAAGAAAATTAATAAATTGTACAAAGGAACTATGGATCTTCCAAATAATAATGACAAGTTTATAAACATCTCCAATTAAGAACTAACAAACCACCAAAAGGAATTATTTGACTTTGGACCCAATTGGCACCTTTACAAAAAATATAATAGACTGGAAAAAAAAAAAACTGAAATAGAAATGTTGGATCAAAACATACAAAAACTTGAAGAACATCAACTGATAAATACAAAACGAGAAATCTGGGACCGACTGAGGTGATGAAAAATAGGGATGACAAAGGGGAAAAACATGTCCAAACTTCTATGAAAACAACAAAAAACTGCAGCTAAAGAGCTACATAACGACACCAATATAATAGTTAAAAAAAGCAGATAAAAGCAATACCTTATTTACATTGTTCAGACTATCATCCTCATCTTTGAGTGCCACATTTATCACAACGTTTTGGCCGTTGTACACTCTGGCCTTCTTCAGGTGGTTGAAATGTCGAACTGAACCCTTTATTTCACTCGCTGGGGTAGACTGTTCTAGTTCCACATGCCATGTCTAATGGATGTCAGTTATCAGTTATCTCCTGTTAATTCCCCTCTCCAAGTTCTCCACCGACTTAACCAGGTATTGAACTCACACACTTTGGGTCCTGTCACTGGATCTAACTAACACCTTTATCCACTGTGCCATGTGTCCTTCATCATATTAAATAAATCAGATTATTATTCAAAGATGCAACTTTAAAATGCAAATTTAAAAAGGTTGGCAATTAATTAACGAATTAAAATTGAAAATCGACAAAATTATCACAGACAATAACACAGGACTTGATAGCTTAAAACTTCCTAAAATAATTGGCGACTACAAACCAGGATACATATATGGAACTATTAAAATACATAAACCTAACTTCCCTCTCCATCCTATCATATCCCAAATCCCTACTCCTGTTTACCAACTAACCAAAGTTATTAGTCAACTAATTACACTATATGTACCCAATAAATACAGCATTAAGTCAATACACAAACTACTCCAAATTCTAAAAACACAAAAACCTCATATATTAATTGACGTTGAAGTTTATTCACCAGCATCCCAGTCAGGGAAACAATAGGTGTAATCATAAAGAATATCTACAATAATCCATCTCTCACTCCATTAAAAATTAGTCTTAATATTTTAAGAAAACTACTCTTGACGTGCACCACAGAAGTTCCTTTTTATGATCATCAAAATAACATGAAAAACAACAAAAATTAAATTAAAAAATATTAAACAAAGTAGGAGGAAAAATTCTAAAAAGACTCATAAACACTAATATATCCCCCACTGATTCAAGTAAAAAAATAAAATTATTTATATACTATACTAAATTTAATGCAATCAACCTAGTTATCCATAACAACATTTCTCTATCAACTAGCGTCTTACAAAAGACCAACATTGTATATCAATTTAAATGTCCTTAGGGAGATTGCATCTCTGATAAAAATGTTAATACATATGTTGGTTTTACAACAGCAACAATGACAAAAAGGCTTACGTTTTACTTGAATGATCATAGTTCAATCTCAGAACATTTAAAGGAACACGCATGTTCACATTCACAGTTTAGACAGATATTACTTGAAAATACTTCAGTGCTCAGTGCTTCATCAAGATAATAATAAGCAAAAGCTTAAAATTCTGAATTTTGGCCAAAAATAAATAGTCAACTATGAGTATAGCAACAAATTTCTTAAATGTTTGTAACAGCAAAGTGTAATATAAAAAATACTAAATCAAAATACTACAATTAAAAATGTTTTAAAAAAGCCCATAAGTTACCTCCCTTGCATAGAGGTGAAAAAATTATTTTCAATTTACAGTGTTAATGTATAACATATCCATAGATATGCAACCCCTGAAGATAGTCTCAGATAAGATTGAAAGTACTTGGGAAAATAAAAATTATTTGAAAGAAAATTTTGGAATTTTTGTTGGGTGTACATGGAGCCCATGAATGAGTTCAAATTGTTACGAAGCAGTGCAACCATTAGAACCAATCTATACTATTGATCCTGGTCAGTACATAGATGAGTGACAGCTTGGGAATACCAGATGGTGTAGGCTTGGATGCGCAGGTGATATAATGAATAATGACTCAGAATTGTTAAGCAGAGAGTTGAGTTCCAATTCTGGTTGGGTTCATTATATTCACTTACATGCAAATACCCTTGGGAAAAGATATGAATCCACCTCTTCTCACACCCCTCACCAACTATGGTTTAATTAGTAAGACTTGTATCACTAAATCATTATTATATCCCAAAAAAAAAAAAGGAAAAATTCTTACAATCTAAAAATATTTTCCGGCTTTAAATAACCTGCAAAGGGTTGATAAGCTATAGAAAATGAATGAATCAATCAACCATGTATAACACACCCCACAATTTTATGGAACTAACACTAGTCTGGATGGTGTCTTGTTCATAATTGGGAGATTTATATCTTCATGGAGTTGAGATTACATTGAATCTCTTACCATTAACCTGAAAAAACTGGAATCGTGACTCATTCAACCAAGTCACTCACAAAATTTACATATAAGTTGACAGATGGAACAGGTAAAATTACCTGCCAAATTGTTGTTATGGGTAACAGTTTCTGGCTGGATACCAGCTGAATGATGGATTTTCATGTAATGTTTTAGACCATCTGAGCTTTTAGCAGTTTAACTACATTCAAGGCACAGGTAATTGTTTTCAACAGGGTAATGGGTTCTGATTGATTGTCATGTGATCGCATGTGGAAAATCAACCCAGCATTTGAAAGACGAGTGCAATTACAAAGACTGGATGTGAATAGAGCCTTGTTGTTTACTGCAACAATCAAGGCTCTCCCAACGTTTTTTCACTAATAGTTGTTTCAGTTGTACATGTACAAATGTCCCGTTTCATATTTAATTACCACCTTTACTGATTTTATTCCTGCACAGTGTTCTGGCCTTAGCCTCTGCATCCCAGTTTTCATAAGAAATGCCTGTCTTCTTAGAACCTTTAGCATTTAACACACTCAAACCTGCCCCATAAATATCAGCTCTCAAAGACTCACTATTTGTGGTCAAAGTCTCAGTGTTTGCATGACTTCCTGTGTTATTTGCAATGATGTCATCATATGTCATGGCAGGGTATACACTGAGTGGTTTGAATACTGAGTCAATATTTAAGAGGCAGGATTGGGCAGGTTGAATGCTAAAGAGTTAATGTATCTTTTATACAGTCCTTATAGCATCTATTCGGCTTATGTCTAGGCCACCCTCCAAGCACTGTATATATATATATATATATATATATATATATATATATATAAAACACTGTTTGGATTTAGTGAGAAAAAGTGTACATAATAATAAAGAAAGAATGAAAGAGAGAAATAAAAAGACGATAGAGAAGGTGATAATGCTATCATGCATTTTATGATTGCTTCAATGGAATGAAAAAAACTTGTCATTTTTTAATCTTTTCATTTGTACCCTCTTACTTCTTTAGACAATAACCTTCATTTGTAGCTTTGATTGCTATTGCAATATTTTTGTAGTTGCTAAACTCAAATATTTAACAATGCAATAGGGGAATTTCCACAGTAATTTCATAGTTGTAGAAAGAGCTTATGCAATCATTAACTATTATTATATTTATGATTTATCAGAAAATCCATTAAATTTCCATATGTACTGCTAGTATATATATATATATATATATATATATATAGAGAGAGAGAGAGAGAGAGAGATAACCATATGCAAATGAAGAGAAAGAGAGTGATATGCAAATAGAGAGAGAGAGAGAGAGAGAGAGAGAGAGAGAGAAAGAACCATGTGTATAGTTGGATGCCATTCAACCGCATGCCCTAACAGGCTACATTTGAAGCTAATCTTTTTCAAATGATTCATGATAAAATTTCTGTTACTTGGATATATTAGGTCATTGATCACTATTGTGTATTGATTAACTGTCTTTTCCGTGGCTAAGTTACTGTAATACATTACAAGTGAATTTTGTTGGTTTGTATCTTTTAGAGAAACACTAGACAGATTTGAAACAATTTCAGCAAGGTTGAACTGGGTCACAAGCAATCTTATTTGAAAATATTCTTATCAAGAATATTTTCAGAGACTTTATTTTCATCTGTTTAATATAAATGTAAATAATAGTGTATTGGCTGGTTGTTAAGATTTATGCTTTGAAAGAGAAAAAAAAAACACTAAATTGATTCATCTAATTTTGGCAGTTGCAACCTCCAGTAAATGACGGTTGTGTTTTGAATCCCAAACTAGATTTAGCATTTCCATAGCTGTACAAGAATTTCCATACATATCACTTAAAATAAAGCAGTTATGAATACTGAATCGAGATAAATATTTATATCTTTCAATTGTATTTTTATTTAATATGAACATTAATTGGTAGAATTTTATATCATAGTTTTAATCTATAATCTGCTCATTTTGTATAGACATTTTTAAAAAATCAATGGTTATATTTTTTGATCGTCTTGTACAAATTGCACAACAGAGCAATCATTAAATATAAATTAACACTACATATTGACAAGTAAATTGTTATGTATTGATAAATACTAATAGTATTTTTAAGAAATATGTTGTATAATTTAACAAGGCAAGCTTATTATTTTTTTTTCATATCTACAAAGAAATTATATTTGTATCATATGTGTCAGTCATCCCTAAACAAAAAATACTTTGACAATGACCTACATCGAGCTTATTCTTTTGTGTTTGAAATAACTTTTATCAATAAAACAGTTTTGTTTGCATAATTTCATGTAGGTACATCAATAAATCCATAGCCTAATGACAGAAAAAAACATTTATTTTGCAAAAGAAACATCTTTCAACAAAATTTTCTTTGTCACTGACAAAATCTTCTTTGTCACTTAATCACAAAGACAGAACATTATACAGTGAAAATTTCAGATCAAAATTCATGCTATGGAGTTATTGATACATTTTCATATGTATCTATCTGTTATATATATATATATATATATATATTGAACAATAACAAATATTAAAAAATTAAAATCTTCAGACACACTCAGTTGTAGATTAATATTCTTTCGTTTTTTTTTATTATTATTTCATTTAGATTCCTTGACTAGTTTTGGCCAAAATGGCCATCATCAGGAGAAGAAATATTTCTGCTTGCTGGTAGAAGTGAACTACAGAAATGAATGTCATGAATGTTGGTAAAGAAAAATTTTCTTTTTGTCTTTATTTATATATATATAGTCGACTCTCCCGTCGAATTCGACGTATGAGGGTCAAGCAGATCAGTTTCCAGGAAAGCGACAGCCCGACAACAACATATGAGATTTGATTATAGTGGTGAAGGTTTCGTACAGGACCAGCCACACTTTTTGAAGGGCCGAATTCAGAGACCTGGTGCACTAAGTGCCACAAGGCCCCCAAACGACCCTCCGCAGGTTTTGAATTCAGCGTTGTCCTTCTCCTAGACCAGTTGCCATCCAAGGCTATAGAACCCAGTCTGCCCTACTATTTACTCATAGCTGGAGGGAGAAGAAGAGGATTAATACCTTTCCCAAGGTAATGGATTCGACTGGAATTCGAACTCGGCTCTGCGATTCGTCAATCGAAGTCGCTATCAATTACTCCACCGTGCCTCCTATATATATATATATATATATATATATATATATATATATGAAGAAAAATATACTGAAAAAACAAACAAAAATCCTAATATGCGATAGTTTTAATGTTTAATGTCAATGTCAGACGTTTCGGTCTAATAGACCATCTTCAGGACATATTCATAAAACATAATTAACATAGACTATATGCAATTCAACATGAAAAAGACAATGGACTTTGTCGACTGCATTGTATCGTAAGGTCAGTTAGGCACCATCCATGAGAAAAAAAAGCACCACGACACAATTTCATTCTGCCAGAAATTTCAAGCAGTACAACAGGACGTTGTACCGCTTGGTATTCATGCCAGAAGCTCCAATACAAACATTTCAGACTGTTTGAGTGTCACTCTGAGGACAGTGCAGAGGATCTGGAAAGAGTTGGATGAGTCTAATAGTGATTACGAAGCTACAGCAACTCGGAAAACTCACTCTGATTGTTTTGATAAGAAAAGAATACCTGAATTGGTGAGGGCCTCAGACTCAACACAGAGGTTTACGTCAAGTGCCTTGAGGGGGTAGTGCTGCCCTGGGTCAAGAGGATGGCTGCTGGAAGACTCTATGTCTGGCAACAGGACTCTGCACTATGGTGCAAAAGCAGGAGAACTCAGGCAACTCAGAGGCTGTCAGAAAATTCTGTGACCACATCACCCCTTTCATCTGACTAACTACCCAGACTGCAACCCCCTTGATTATTATGTGTGGGGCACAGTTGAGCAAGAGACCAACAAAACTCCTTGTAACACTAAAGATGAACTGGAGGCAAGCATTATGGCAGCATTCACCAACTTAAACAAGGAGACCGTCCAAAAGAGTTGCAGGAGATTCAAAAGTTGCCTGGAGGTTGTGGTTGAAGCCAATGGAAACTTTATTGAATAAATTTAGTCTTAAGTACTTCAAGATATTTTTGTGCAATATTGGTAAATATATCTGTTAAAATGAAATGTCAGTGTTATCTTCCTTTTTGCATAATTTAGATGATAATTTAGCCATCGCACCTGTGTGTGTATATATATATATATATATATATATATATATATATATATATATATATATATAATTATAATTATTTTTTTTTAAAATATGATTCTATCGCTACATAAGAGTTCTCATGTTTCAAAAACAGAAACTAAAAATTTCAATTTAATTTTAGAAATTAAATTAAAGTACCTAGTTCTGTTTCATCCTCAAGCAAATTTTGGAATATAAGCTCTACTTGTGTATTGAGCACTGTTTTTTAAAAATAAAACAAGAATAAAAGAACCTCAGATTATTAACCTAACAATTCTTTCCTATTTTTCTATATATTTGCACACACACACATGCACACTATATATATATATATATATATATATATATATATATATATATATATATATATATATATATATGCATGCTCTCACACACACACACACACACACATATATATTTATATACATATAAATAATAATAAAAGAAAAATTTTTCATTATCAACCTGTTTTGTTCTCTGATGGACTTTATCAAGGCATATATAAGGATTTTATCTTGAAACATGTAATTAATCCTAGCACTTACCGAGATACATATAATTATATATATACATATATACATATAATTAAAGACAAAAGAAAAATTTTTCTTTACTGATGTGTTTTGTCCTCTGATGGACTTTAAGGCAAATATAAGGATATTATTTTTGCAGAAATAAGAATATCATTAGATTTTCAAAATTATTAAGTTTAAGAACGCACATAAATATTCATCAGGCTAACAGTGAAAATCAAGGTAAACGATGGAGGATGCTAAGTAATGTAATTTAATGTCTCCATAGGCTGAAAGGTAAGTTGTGGAGAGCCATGACTGTCCACATCATGAAAGAAGAAGAGTGAAGATCTGAAGAAAGATGCTGAAGGATTTTTAAGATACTTGGTGTCACTTGGTTTTTTGCATAAATTGTCTACTGACGATGATGATTAACTGGTTACATGATTGCCAAGACATTTTAATTATTTAATAAAAATATAAAACTATATAAATGGCTGTTTGTTTAGCATTATAGCTCTCATTTAAAAATATCCACACTGACTTACGTGCAGGTTAGAGATTTTAATCTGAGTATAATCTGTTGCGTGTTATTGTTCGAATATCACTTAATAATTTTAGAAGAAACTACTTGGAAATGCCAGGCTTCTTTTTGAAATGAGCAAGATCACATCTAAGTCTAAATATGCTGCCACTGACCCATATTGTGCAGATTCATTTAAAAACTGAACGAGAGAGAGAGGGGAGAGCGGGGTGGGGAGATAGTAGAGATATGAAGAGAAAGCGAGTGAGTAAGTGAATGGAGAGATAAAGAGAACGTTATTTGAAATAAAAATATGCCTCTGTTGATAGGGAAAAGTGCAAATAGCTAATAGAGTGCAAGACACAAAGCACTGAGCAGAATATTAGACACGGATAAAAAGCAATTGCTTTTTACGGCCGTCTATCAGGAATGAGTAAAGGCAGTTTGATTTCATTTTTAGGCGAGAAGACGGGAAGGAAAGAAGATGGAAGATTGAACGAATATTTCATTCATTCGTTCACTTTTCTTCTTGTTCATTCATTTGTTCATTCATTCATAGATGTGGGATGCGTTGCAATGGGGGGGGGTAAGAAGATTCAAGTTGGTGTGTTTTGGGCCCTACTCTAAGAGTACAGTTGCACGTGGTAGATATACTTGCAGGTTTAGCAGGGTGGTAAAGAAGAGGACGAAAGTACAATGGTTCCATCTCAAACACAAAGCTGATTTATATATTTTGTTTCTTTTTCAATAAATGAACCTGGTAAATAATACTAATAATAATAATAATAATATAATGAGATTCATTTTTGTAAATGTCTAAGATACAAAATTATGTATAGATAGATAGATAGATAGATAGATAGATAGATAGAACTAGAAGAGTCTGAAATAGATAGATAGATAGATAGATAGATAGAACTAGAAGAGTCTGAAATAGATAGATAGATAGATAGATAGATAGATAGAACTAGAAGAGTCTGAAATAGATAGATAGATAGATAGATAGATAGAACTAGAAGAGTCTGAAATAGATAGATAGATAGATAGATAGATAGATAGATAGATAGATAGAACTAGAAGAGTCTGAAATAGATAGATAGATAGATAGATAGATAGATAGATAGATAGATAGATAGATAGATTCAGACTCCTGAATGGGCATCTAGGTCATAAGCAAGTTCATCTAATTCTATTCTTATTAAAGCATATTTTTATAAAGCAATGATATCGATTGAAATTGAATAGAATAAGTATATAAAATATCACAAATTAAATATGTTTGAAGTTCCACATTAAGCCTTACTGGATGATTTTTATTTTACAAGGCAATTTTTAAGCAATCAGAAAAAGATAAGAGGTAGTGGGCCAATTTCATGCTTAAAAACTTTACTGATCAGTTTATAAAAGTTAAAAATATAATTCAAGTCTACAAGTAAAATTTCAAGAAAAATGATCCATTATTTCCTGACCTTTGAATTTTTATATAAACTGATTCATCTGCACAGTATTACATTGAAAATTGAATGCCTACAACTGATATGAAACTACATAGAAAAGTGCATATTGGTGATATATATATATATATATATATATATATATATATATATATATATATATATATATATATATATATTTATCAGTGAATGGAAGCACACAAAGAACAGAATTATATACCAGTCAAAATCTACACCTATCCCAAGCACATGTGTCCTAATACCTAGGATCCAATACAATGCACCATAACATCAAAGGAGGAAGGCTTAAGGCCATATTACATTGAAGCATCAGTTCTCATACAATCACCAGAGTTAAGCAATGTCAAGCCTGGTTAGTATTTAGATGGGTGATTGCTTGAGAATACTAAGTGCTGTAAGCTTGAATGTGAAGGTAGTGTAATGGCTAATGACTTAGAATAGAAAATCATTGAGCCAAGTTCAAATTCCAGTCGGGTTTGTTATATCCACTTATATGCAAATAAACTTGGGAAAGGTATGAATCCATCTCTTCTCCCCCTAGCTATGGGTTAATTAGTAGGACTTGTATCAATAAATCATTATTATTTCCCAAAAATTCTTAAAATCTAAAAATATTTCCTGGACTTAAATAACCTGCAAAGGGTTGATAAGCCATAAAAAACAAATCAATCAATCAATCTTAGGGAGCAAAATCAACTCTAGTGCATCTTTAGATGAGGAAATATTAAATAGGATCACCACATCTAGTGACGTTTTCGAAAAGTTGCAACCAAAGATATGGAATATGAGAGGAATGTGTTTGAAAATCCAAATTTCAGTTTACTGTGTGGTTGTTACCCTAATGATGCTGCATCAGTCAGAATCAGGAAGACTGTAAAGAAAGCATATCATACAGCAAGATACTTTCCACGAGAGATGTCTTAGAAATATCTGCAATTTCACATGGAAAGACAAAGTTTTAAAAAGAGCAGTTGTTTGATAAATATGATATATGAAGTATACAAGCATTCATGGTGCAGCCTCAATTAAGATGAGCTCATCATGTTGTTAGGATGAATGATGAAAATCTGCTGACATTTTTCACTAATGGGCAGCTTTCGGGTCAGGATGTGAAATATAGGAAACTTCTTCTTAGATAGAAAGATAAACTGAAAGATAATATCAAACATATTGGAATAAAACCCTCAAAGTTTGAAGAGTACATTGTAGACTGTAATGTGCAGAGTATGGGTTATCTCCACATAGCTTTGCCAGTTTGCCAAGAGGTCACCAGGTGGCAGTGGCAAGCAACTATAAAAACTAGACATTCCCTGTTTTCATCCTCTTCTTTCTCTTTTCCACCCAGCATGCTTTAGTGACAACACCAATGGGAACTTTCCCAGGCAAGAGAATATCTTTGCCCTTAGTGACTGAACTCTTCACACACACGCACACATGTGTGTGTATCAACCACATAATTTCTAACTTTTAATGTCTTCTTACTTTTGCATGTATACTACTGTATTTTTTCCTTTTCTTTTACTCAGTTATATAAAAACTGTGGGCACATGGCCAAGTGGTTAGAATGTTCACTTTCTGACCATAAGACCTGTGTTTGAATCTCACCATAGCTGATTTGTCAGAAAGGTGACTTCTTGATGTTACCAATCTGGGGGAGGCAATCCTAGCATATGACACCTTTGAAAAGTGCCTGAAAACCATACCACGGATTGAGCCAACTGAGGCTCTGAGTATGCTGGCCTTGTTCAGACTGTTGATCATGCAAAAATAACGCACTCCCTCCCAGAAACTGTAAGTAAGGTTCGTTCAGCATAGTTGCAGTATAAACCACAGGTGGGTGAGCTCTGTGGGCATTTAACAAATACAAATGTGGCTGAGCAGGTATCTGCAATAGAGATTAGGCTAGCTGCCCAAGTAGACAAGCATCCTCAGATATGATTAGGCTAGCTGCACTAGTAGACAAGCTATTATATATATATATATATATATCAGTAAAAACTTTAACTTATTGATTTGAGCAATCTTGAAAAGTACAGATTACACTTATGCAAAGAAGATAATTCAAGGAAGAGCTGAAATTCTACTTTTATGTGCTATATTCCTTTAAGATGTGGTCGATCATGGCTCTCCACAACTTCCTGTGCTTTGTAGCTCTAATCAGTGTGTGCCCTCTTACTATACCTTCCAGTCCCTGTTATGCTATTCATTTACACAAGTTAATTGGGTAGGTTACTCTGTTTCCTTTTGTCTCTCTTGCTTTCAATATGTCCTGTGAATATCAAATTCTCCAAGCCATTTTTACTCATTATATATCCTTGAAATTTTAACTCTCTCTTTCTAAGTACACATAAATACAAATCCATAAAAAGCAAAAGAAATCACTAGTAACTTGTATCAACAGAATTTGATGAATTCATATAAAGATGCACAGAGTACTTATCTCCTAGATAAATGCATTTGAACCAAGGAGGTACCTATAAATTAGAATTGCCTTGATTTGGACAAATTAATCAATATTTCTCAATATATATATATATATATATATATATATATATATATATATATATATATATATATAAATATATTTTTGTACTAGCACAAAGCCACAAGTCATCATGACTTTGGGTTTGAGCCTGCTGGATTGTTCTGACTGCTGATCATGCAAAATAACGCACTCTCTCCCAGAAACTAAGGTTTGTTCAGCATATAGTTGCAGTATAAACCACAGGTAGGCTCTGTGGGTGTTGAACAAATACAAATGTGCCTGAGCAGGTATCTGCAATAGTGATTAGGCTAGCTGCCCTAGTAGACAGGCATCCTCAGATATGAGTGGCCAGCCATTATTATTGTAAAAAACAAAAATATCAGATATCGCCATGTTGAAATTCATTCCAATTCCTTACACCCATCATTTATATATGGAAAAATATTGTTGCTACTGTTTTAGTCGCACTTGGATCAGTGCTGCAACAAGAGAAAAACATGCCAAAATGACATTTGAAGACACATCTATAGAAGGATTTAGCATTTCAATAATCTAAGGCAAGTTCAGAAGAATATTGTCTCTGTTCAACATTTAGTGTTTGAAAGATACAGTGTGGTCTGCAAAAGCAATGCCACGTTTTGCAGAAGACACAGACTCTAAAGTGTGTAGTGCAAATTTTATATATACCTCATGAAATTGGTACGAACCTGAAGCACATTCGTTTTCTGTGTAGTTTCATATCAGTTGTAGGCATTCCATTTTCAATATAATACTGTGCAGATGAATCAGTTTATATAAAAATTCAAGCTGAACTGCTTTTTGGTTAAAGTAGTTGTTTCCTCCATTGTTTTCAGTGGTTGGCTTTCACAATAACAAATAGGTTTTCACTAACAATATTTTTTGTCACTTTTTCCAGTTACGACATCACAAAATATAATACAGCTGAACAGAGAAGAATGCAAAACAGATTTGACAAACCTATCATTTAAGCTCTAAGAATGTGACCTTGTACCAGACTAAGTTAATTTTCAGTACCAAGGAGGTACCTAAGAATTGCCTTGATTTGGACAAATTAATTAATATTTCTCAATATATATATATATATATATATATATATATATATATATTACGACAAATGTGCAATCAATTTACAAATTCATGAATTATTCACACAAAAACAAATGCAAAGGTTAATGATTTAATTGGCTTAGAAATCCATCGTCGCATAAACAATTCAAATAATATACAAAAACCTCCGAATCCGTTATGAATGAAAAGATCCTTGTTTCTATAAATTTCTGTCAGATAGTTCTTATTTTTACTACAAGCTTTCGTCTGTTCCTACAGACATCTTCAGGTATGGAATAGATGTTGTTCTTGTTTTTTCTCTTAGTAATAAGAGGACAACGAAAATATATGTATTGTTGTATCCGAAAATGCTATTGGAAATGAGTTATTGTTTTTGGAGCGTAGTAGCAATGCTGAGTTTGATTTTAAATTTTTTACAGTTTGCGTTCATGTACAAATATGGTGATGAACGAATTTTTTACTGGTAAATTTTCTGTCAATATATATATTGTACTAGCACAAAGTCACAAGTCATCGTGACTTTGGAGGTACCTTAGAATTGCCTTGATTTGGACAAATTAATCAATATTTCTCAATATATATATATATATATATATATATATGAGATCGTTTAATTTGTATTAAAATATTTATTAAAATATATGACTTAAGTAATTAATGGCTGTGTGCTCTTGTCTGAGTACACCTGTCTGCTGGGATATCTAGCTAATACTTGCTGAGGACCATTGCTCAGGCCCATTTGTGTTTCTTCAACACTCACAGAACCATTTTGTGGCTTATATTGCAACTTTGCTGAGTAGACCTTAATTACTATTTAAAGAAGAGAGTGCATAATCTGGTATGATCAGTAGTTGAACAAGGAAAGCATGCTCAAACCCTCAATCATGATGACTTGTGACTTTGGGCTAGAACAATCACTGATTGCTTGCAAACAGTTTTATCTACTTCTATTCATCCACAAGGATTGGGTCAACCTGTGGTGTATTTTTTCAAGCATTTTCCAACAATGATTGACTCCCTGGGTGTATTTTTTCTAGAAGTAATCTCCACCTGACAAATTAACCATAATGAGATTCAAACATACTAATGTTCTCACCACTCAGCCATGAAACAAAATGGCTGCATTTCAAAGTATTGCATTCATTGCATATTTGATTTGATTGGTTGATTTTATGTAATGTCAACCCTTTTTGGATTACTTCATGTCAAGTTTTGTATGGGGTACAAAGTGAGGATTGAAGTCACTACTCAATAGCAATGGTCAACCAAACTAGCCATGTTAACTATTACTCTATACTAAGGTACCTTTTGCACATTTGTGTGTGTTTGTGTGTGTGTGTGTGTGTATATATAGAGAGAGAGAGGGAGAGAGAGTGCATATATATATATATATAGAGAGAGAGAGAGTGAGAGACAGAGAGAGAGAGGGTGTGATGTGTAAATTGTCAATATTTTATATATTTAATTTTGTGCATGTGTGTTGTTTGTTGTTGATTTTGTTGATTGCACAGTAGAGTCAGTTGGACACTGTCTGTGAGAAAATGAGCACCATGATGCACAGACAAAAGGAAAACTTATTTTTGGATATTAATAATTGTATATTTTTGTTTTTCATGTTGAAAATGTGAAAAATTTCAGATAGAGTTTATCTGTAAAGGACAATATGACTAAAGACAAAAGGAAAGCTTATCACTTATCTTCAGATATTAATAATTGTTTGTATGTCAATGTTGTTTTTTCACATTGTTGACATGGAAAGCAAAAACATACACATACAAACTGTTATTATTATGCAAAGATAATTTCCCCTTTTGTCTTTATTCGTATTGTCCTTTTACAGACATACTCTATTTTAAATTCTTCATACATACACCCAGACACACAAACAGACACATATATTTAATATAAAAGGTGATATTGAAGTCGACACTCAAAGGTTGACAATTACATTCAGCATGAAATGAAACAGACTGTCACCTCTGGGTTTGACTTCAATGTCCACTTTTATATTTACATAGGCTCTATCCCTGATATTGAGCACTTTTACCCATAAATATAGCATACCTTAAAACTATTTTTTCATCATATATATATATATATATATATATATATATATATATATATATATATATATATATAATATATATATTTACATAGGCTCTATCTCTGATATTGAGCACATTAACCCATAAATATAGCATACCTTAACAGTATACACACATACACACACACATATGTAGAGAGAGAGTGTGAAATACATACTTGGCAGACGAATGAAAAAGATGAAAATAGACCTAATTAAATATTGCGTATGTGCAAATTTTTGTGTGCATGTTTGTCTGCTTATTACATATGCACATATATACCTATACTTGCTCATATATATACACATAGAAATATGCTTTTATGTATACATGTGCATATATGTACACCCACAGACATGAACATATATAGAGACCAAAAACATGCGTGTTGAAAGCAAATACAAAAATTAAAGAAAACAGAAAATTTTTTTAAATTGGAAACAGAAAGAGAAAGAGAGAGAGAGAGAGAAAGAGAGAGAGAGAGAGAGAAATTAAAATTGATATGTGAATTTGAACTTGATATAAAAAAAACTACTAATCCTATTTAAATGACCACACGTGTCAATAATAGCTTAGAAATATTTTTAAAACTTTATCAACAATCATAATCTGTTCTGAAATCATGGTAAACTACACACACAGGCACTATCACAAAAGCAAACAACCACACACACACATACAATCCACACTGATACACACACTTACTAACTAATACACTACAGATTGTAAACAACTGGTATGGCTACTGATATCAAATTTGCTTACGCTAGCATAGTTGAGGGAGAAACCATCTTTTTATAATTTGACTGAATTGAAAAAAGAAACTTGAGAAAATGTTAATTGCTATTTTACTCATCAATTTTTTTTTATGTTGCCCCCCCCCCCTTCCACACACACACACATTTTGTGACCACTTGTGAAAAATATTGAGTATATGCTACCAGGTAAGTAAACATTTAAAATGCACTTAAGTAATCACCTGGTAAAGTTTTGCATCACTAGTATTTAATTGCTGCCAAGACTATTTTCAAAGATAACTCAATTAAAAAAATAATCTTGTTAAAAAAAAAGACAAGACCCCCCCACTCACACCACCCCAAGAGAGGTTTGTTAAAAAAAAAATTGATCTTTAAACTGAAACTTGTTTGAAATTTGAGTGTGTGCATAAGTCAGTCGTCTTTTGTTAAATCTGTCTCATAATAAATTGTGTTTATATTTCTAACATGAGTTCAAGGTTCTTTGGACTTTGTCTTGAAAATTTGACACCAATTTAAGGCAAATTTAAAAACTATTGAAATATAATCTCTTTTTTTTCATTTTAAATGTCTAAAGAACAGAAATTGAGAGATTAATAAAGAAAGCATTGAATGAAATGTAGGAGAGGGAGAAAGAAAGAGAAATTGAAGACAATCGAAGAGTATAAAGAAAGGGAAAGAGAAAGAAAGAAAGAAAGAAAGAAAGAAAGAAAGAAATTGAAGACAATTGAATAAAGATAGTCTAAGAAAAAAGAGAAATAAATTGAAAAGAAAGAAAGAAAGACAGAAAGAAATTGAAGACAATAATAAAGATAGTCTAAGAAAAAAGAGAAATAAATTGAAAAGAAAGAAAGAAAGAAAGAAAGAAAGAAAGAAAGAAAGAAAGAAAGAACGAAAACTCTCTTTGCAAATGAGTAGGGGCGGAGTTTATACGAAAATCTACAGCGTCACATTATGAAAAAGAAATTAGGACACTGATAAAGTAGAAATGGAAATATTTGATTTTTACTTGGACACGTTCATTCTTAGCATTTTCAATCATTAGCTAATAATACAATTTTTTTGTTTATTAGACTACTGACTTGGATTTAGTAGAATCAAACGTGTTTTGTTTAGGATTTAGTGTTTTTTCAATGCTACTTTTGTGACAAATTATTTAACCACACGCATCTCAAATGGAAATAAAAATACATTATCATATAACATAAATTTAATTTATTTTTTCTTTCTTTTTGGGTCGTTTACGCCAACTAACAATTTACATACAGAAAGCAATGTTAGAAATGCCAACACTGGTTTGAGATATAATTTCTTTCGTTTTTACCTCAACAAATCTCTCATATCTCTTTCTTTTTTTTACCCATTATCTTTGCTGGGAAATTATAATTTATCTCTAATTAATTTCAATTTTATTTTTTTAATTTTTATTTATTTATTTATAATTACGTTGCTTCAAGCGCGCCTGTCATACGACGACAACCATTATTAACCTTTCATTTTCAAGTTTTTTTTTCCTTCCAATTCCAATAACGAAGTTTTGCTATTATTATTTTCTTTCTTCTTTGATTTACCCCTTCTGTGGCACAATATTACAATCAGTTCTCCTATATGGCAGATCCTCATTTTTTTTTGTTGACAACTATCAGATCCCGTCGACATTCTCGGATAGTCCGTTTGGATTTCACACCGTGACCATCGGAGTATCATTCTTCTTTTATTTTCCAGAGCAAGTCATTTTTGCACAAATCCTTGTTGACTGACTTGACTTGGCAGCGCCTCTTTGAGTCGACTTGCTGCATTTTCACAGTATTAATTTTGTACAAGAGAGAAATTTCGAGATTCTCGCTGGGGATCATGTCAACGGAAAGTCTCCTCAAATCTCCGTCGCTTATTCTAATTCTCGGTATTCTAACCGATTAGTACTGTTGTTTGAATTATTCCTCTGCTCTCTTTAAACTTCCAGTCTGCAAGGACCTCTGAAATCGTATTCTCAGTGCTCCAGTGATTATTGGTACGACTGTTACCATCATAATTCCACAATTTTGTCGTTCTCCTTGTTTTATTTTGATTCTCTGTTTATTATCGTTTTCGTTCGAACGGTTTTTCGTTTTCAATTGGAGGTTTGGCATTACTAGTTTTTTTTTTTTATTCCAATTTTCTCAGTGTAAGATTTTAAATTTGGTATTATAGACCCCTAACTACCAATAACATCTGGGACAATAGCGGCCTGAACATCCCACGTTCTGGCAACTTCAGCCTGGAGGTCGTTGTATAGCTTAAGCAAGCTTGTCAATTTCTTTGACATTGATATGGTCACCAGAAACAGCAACACCATTGAGCAGACATTTTGTTGTTGTTGTTGTTGTTGTTGTTTTCTTTTGTCAACGACGGTGATGTCTGGTTTGGTAGCCTCAAATAATATTTGAATGTTGAAATCACATACAATCTTGACTGGGTCGTTTTCGATCACTTTCTATGGCTTGTGGCGGTACTAATTCTGTTCATCTTCAAGCCCACATTTCCTACATAGGCACCAATGCCGATGGGAGGCCACTTTATCATGGTGTGTTGCTTGTGTTCTTTCTGTAACAAGTATTCCATAAGCGCTAATGATGTGGGTGACATTTTCCACCTCTTTACCACACTTGTAAATTTTCACATCATTAATATCGGGTAGTTTTTTTTATCATTTCACCCCAAGCAAGGCAATAAAGGGATTATTGAGTGTTAAAAAAATATGAGAAAAAACGCAATTACGGAGAGAGGACAATAAAAAGAAATCAGGAATTAAGAAGACATAAGATAACGATTGACATTGCATTTAAACTTTTGAATATCAAAATTGAATGGAAAGCAAGAAGCTGGAAAAGAGTTCCACAGGCGACTAGTAGGAGAGAAGAAACTGTTTAGTATAGAACTTATGTTTACACATTCATTCTCGCCATTTTAACTGTAAAAGGATGAGACTTCGCTGCCAGTCTGATACTGCGCTTAAGTACGTAAAGTCGAGGTAGCAAAGAGGAAAGAAAGCTCATCAAAAGATCATGAAAATGTTTATAGAAAAGGTACAGGAAAGCCATGTTACATCGGTGGGAAAGTGACTGAAACTGGGATGCCAGGTCAAGACCGATAACATTGCAGATTCTTCATCAAGAATCTGTAAATACATAACAGAATCACCAAACTAGATGTGACAACAATATTCAATACATGGACGAATAGAAGACTTATAAATACGCAATATAAATTCTGGCGAGAAAAATTGTCTATCACGACACAGTAAATCAACTTTCCTCACAGTAAACATAGAAACTGATTAAATAATGTATAGGTTATCGCTGAAGGCTAAGTGGCAGCAAGTCTTTTCAATACTCCAGTTTTACTGTTTTCTTCTTGCCGAATTCGGTATTCAAATAATTTCAGCTTTTCCTTGGATTTCCAATCATTTATTTTTCATTCTTTGTGCAATCGTCTTTGATACTGTTTTAATCATTAAATTAAGTGTAGACAAATGTTTGTTCATTTATTTATTCTTTTGAAAAGTCTGGTTTTCTACTCTGTAATCAATCCTTGGATGTGCGGGTTGCGCAACGTACCGAACGTGGACTCGGTGAACCGAATTCTCTTCACGCTGAAAGCCATGAATTTATTATTTCTCTCCCCCTCCCCACCAGCTAACTTTGGTTTGGGTGGCAACCACTCTAAGAGAAGGAAAACTCTGAATACCAAACCGCGAAGAAAACAACGAAAATCCACTCCACTATTTTCCAAAAGAAATCATAACAATTTTTTTTTTTTTAAGCAAACGCTCAAAACTTTTACAGGCACTCAGTGGTGACATCCTACTGGCTCACGCGAACCGATTCTTAAGATTATAAAAGCTTAACGAATCGGTTGTTGGATTATCAGAAAATAATCTTATATATTAATAATAGCCGATGGTCTCTAGATAAAATGTTAGTTACGCTACGCTCGAGCGCGTGCCTAGTGAAACTCTAATAGACACACGCCTTCTACCACAACAATAAACAGCAGTTAGCGGGGAAGAAAAAAAAAGAAAAAGTAAAAGAAAGATAGATAACGGTAGCTAAAAAAAAAAAAAAAAAAAAAAAAAAAAAAAGGCGAGAGAGAGAGAGAGAGAGAGAGAGAGATCTTTGGAACTTCTTAACCGCATTCGAACATTCAGTTAAAAATCAAATGTAGCTAAGAAACACAGCTGATGACACTAGAGCAGTGGTTCTCAACCGGGGTCTACATGGACCCTAGGGGTCCATGTATTTCCGGGGGTCCACAGGCAAAACACAATTGTTGTGTTAATTAAAAATAGTAATAATAATTATTATTATAATTATGGTAGAATATTTTATTTGTATTAAATTAGTTTTCATTTAAAAATAAAGCTTAATCGTATACTATTTCTTTGATAATTAAAACCTTAAAATTTATATTAGTGAAGAATAGAAAATTGTTCTTATGTCCAATAGCTATGAAGGGGTCCACCAAGATAAAAAGAAGGGGAAAGGGGTCCATGGGTAAAAAAAAGGTTGAGAACCACTGCACTAGAGTCAAAAAGCGTCATACTTCTGAACAGAAATATGAGAACAAGAGTTTCAATCCGGAAATATCTTAAATAAATAAATGTTTTCTAAATTATCAAAATGGTTTAATTCTGTTTGATAAAGTAATGTTTCCATTCTCAGATTGAAAAGAAAATATGCAGAATAGGTTCCTAAAGATTACTTGTCTTTACAGAACCAGTTCCTGGAAATTTGGGATGCCATTATTGCAAGAACTTAACAGACACAGTTGTCAAAGTCATATTTCATAATTTGATATTTGGTCAGTTTTTCACTTTTTTTTTTGTTCCTCTTACCTACTGGAACGGCTATACAACGGATATATTCTTTCTTTTACCTTTCTTTTGTTGTTGTTGCTGTTTTTACTCTGGCCAGATTTGATTTCCTAGCTCAGATAGGATGAACTTTTTGAATTTCAAATTCACAAAGTATCTTATTTTCTCTATTCTCTAGAACAACTTCTGCTTTGTGTTTTATACAATGTCTGCACGGACAAATATAAAACGTTTGCACAGTTCTCAATAAATCAACGTTCCTAATCCATCATATCTATTCCGTACTTCTCCTGAGATAATTTGCTATATTTCTGGTAAGCCCAGATAAAAAAAAAATTAAATTAAAATATGAAAATAAAATATAATAAACAACTAAGAAAAAAGAATTCAAATTAAAATAAGGCATTTGCTTTCTTTCAAAACGCTTATCTCTTTCTCTCTATATATTTCTCTCTCAAATAAAAAAAAGAGGAAGAAAAGACTGAACACAGCTGTAAAATGGTAGAAGCTTGCTGGTCCATGTGTCTAAGTATTGTGACTAAAAATCTAACAAAATAAGAGAGGCTCCACGCATAACTTCTGCTATAAAAAAAAGAAAAAATGAAAAAGAAAAGAACGCCGGAAAATGAAAGAATTTTGGACAATCAAAAAAAAAAAAAAAAAAAAAAAATATAGGAAGGAAAGCGACTTTTGATGATAGCCGAAACCAAACTTCGCGCCAGTAGTCTGCAGCCCTCTCTTATGAGATATAAACAGACAAACGAGAGGCAGAGACAGAAAAGGGACAGCCAGAGAAATCAGCCAAGCGTGTCACGTGAAGAAACTAAGCGGTCATTACATAAGACATTTTCCGCTCTTCTGAGGGTCGAGAATACACGCAGATTGACGCCGAATCTTTTTTCAAAGTAATCACACTCCGACATCAGAAAAAAAAAATGACGACTACTAATAAAGTCTGGCTATCAACTATCAAATACCCAGCCGAACGAACTTTCGCTACCCCGAATTACAAAGGACTCGCTCCAATCGAAGTCAAATAAGTAAATATATATTAATTGTTTATACCTTTGGTTCTGTTCATTTATTTCCGAAGTTTCCGATAAATAGATACTAAGAACCTTCTGGCAGTACCCTACATATTCACATATGATTTACAATTTCATGTTTGTCTACAGACAGGTGTCATTAGTTATTTTGTGGTAGTTTTCTATTTTATGTTGTATTAAATGGTTGTTGCTAAGGATTCTGTTTCTCTTTTCAAGTGTCCT
This sequence comes from Acanthosepion pharaonis, assembly GCA_903632075.3. Lineage (NCBI taxonomy): Eukaryota > Metazoa > Mollusca > Cephalopoda > Sepiida > Sepiidae > Acanthosepion > Acanthosepion pharaonis. Next base: position 3,025,813 of record CAHIKZ030000273.1, read on the forward strand.
TTGCACAACAATGGTCAATTCGTTTTGTCCATAGTACCTCTTCTTTGTCTCAATGATTTCCCAGCGTTTGCTTTTCTTTTAACTTTTTGAATCTGTCCTTCTGCGAACCTTTTTATATTTTCTGTCATTATTATTCTCAAGGCCTTAATTCAATTGCTTGCATATATTCCTTTTCGTCGTACTGAGTTTTCACACCAGCAGTTTTCTGGTAGCTTATACTAGAGATCAAATGACAACAAGTCTGACTCAATAATCCGACATTATCTTCGATATTCCCCCAGCTGTTGTCGGAATAATTTCAGATCTTCATATAATTTACAATTCTTTCAAATTCTTTAAAATCCTTTGGGCATGGGGAATTCTTTCAAGCACTCCAATAACAGCGAAAACAAAAGTTATCTGCATTTTGTACAATTTTTCAAGTCTAAATATCTTCATAAGTTTTTTTTTTATTAATATATATATATATATATATATATATATATATATGGCGAAAATGTATGACAAAGTGAAAAAAGTTTACTTGTGACGTGTTTCGTCCTTCAGGACTTTATCGGGCTAAATTTGTTATGTTGGTACGACTACACATGCGCACGAACGAGCATTTTTTTTAATTCAATTTTTTTTTTTTTAATACCTCGCCGAATTCATTTTGTATCTTTTTCTTTCTATCATTTTTGTTAATAGGTATCTACACTGTGATAATAGAAGATCTGCCAGGAATGGTGAAATGCTGACGGACGAAAATTTACTGTAGATGACTTTGCGATCAAGGCACTCTCTAGATATTTACGCCGTAGTAATTGTTTTGATCAGAATAGCTTATTTTTTATGTCAAAATTGTGGTCAGTCTCGTTATGGTCTACTATTCGCCCATGCTTAGAATATTACTGCTACACATGGCCCCGTGCTTCTGCTATTTACTTTGAGATCCTTGATAAAATCCAAAGAAGAATCAGCAATATTAACTGTCCTGATCTGGCAGCTCGGCTTCGGTCACTTTCTCACTGCCGTAAAGTTTGCCTCCTGGTGTCTTTTTTATAAATACTTTCATAGTAATTGTTCGGATGAGCTTTTCTCAGTTAACTTAGCTAGGGTATGTATGCTCATTGGCCCCTTTTATTTCTATCCCCATTTTTCTTTGGTTTAATTCCCCATCTCCTCCTCCGTTAGGTGGTCAGTGATGTCAGTTCTCTGGTGGATGCGGGGCGCCTTTCGTTTCGGGTATGATTTTCGTATTTGTTGTTGTGTCTGAATGAGTGCATGTCAGTGTGAGTGCTTGGGATAAATGAATGTTTTATATTATTATAGTTCCGCATTAATTTCTTCCAATTAACTGATATTTCGGCCACATTTAAGGATGGGGGGGGGGGTAATAACTAACATTATTTTGTTTAGTTTCTTGTAAACAGATTTGTATTCATATTGGGGCTAATTTTTAAATTGTTGTTTTATTCCCCCAACCCCAAGACAGTGAATTGTACATATGGGGACTAGTTAGGATTTTCATAGAGACAATGAGGTATTATGGTGAATGTAGTAAGAATGCATTGTTTTGGTGTAAGGAATATTGTGGTATGTTTGGGTCAGTGTTTGGAACTACCTAAGTTTAACATTAAGACAGAAGAAGGCCGTCCTTTTCCCCCATTCCCCATTTTGGCCTTGTGCCACATTTTGTAAATAAATTACAAAAATATTGCTCTTCGCTATGGTACCTCGGTTTTATGGATTTAAGCAGAGTACTAGACTGACTTCGAGATTTCATCAATTTACAGTGGAACTGGTGATAGGTAACCATAAATTCTATACTAACAGTTTCTTTTCCGCACTTCTCACTTATGGGACTCCCTTCCGGTTCTATGCTTTCCACTCAAAATTGCAAAAATTGAAATGCAATGTCAATCGCCATATACTGTCCTCCTGATTACTCTTTTTGTTCTTGCTCATTAGTAATGTTTCTGTTTCTAATTCTTCTACACCCAGCAATTCCTTGTGTCTTTACTTCTTTGTATGGGATGGAATCGATTATATATATATATATATATATATATATATATATATATATATATATATATATATATATATATGTATGTATGAGCTGGCTCCAATTCTCTCTACAACTTTTGCTTCCTGCTTGTTGGAAGTTCTTCTCTGTAGTTCCTGTTTTTAAGAACTCTGGAGAACTTTCTGACCTCTCTAAGTATCGCCCCATTAGTCTCCTACCTCTTTTCGGCAAAGTATTTGATGCTTTAATCAACGCTGAAGTGGTTAAGCATCTTATCTCTCATGACCTATACGACAAACAATATGGATTCCGTTTTGTCCGGTCTACTGCTGATGTGCTTAAGGCCATCACTGAATACGTATATCAAACTCTTGATAATAACGGCGAAGCTCAAGCTGTGGCTCCAGATAACTCAAAGACGTTTGACAGGGTTTGGCAAGCTGGTCTTCTACGTAAGCTCCAGGGTTACGGTATTACAGGACGATTGTTTGATTTAATCCAATCTTTCCTATCAAATCGTAAAATGGAGGTCGTTCTGAACGGGCTCCCTTGCAGATCCTTTAACTCGAACGCGGGTGTCCCCCAGTGCTTTATCCTGGGTCCTGTTTCTGATCTTTATCAATGATCTCGCCGATGTCATCAGTTCTCTAGTAGGCATTTATGCAGATGACATTACTATTTACTCCTGTCTCAAATGTAAATCCGTCAAAGCTGACAAAGTTAACCTGGTCGCTGCTCTTGAAAAAGTCCACCAGTCAGTGGTTAATTGGGCTTGTAAATGTTAATGCCTTCAAAACTAAACCGCCCTCATTTAACCACCATAGTGAAAACTTCACTGCCTATCAGCATTGCTGATGCTCGACTCCTGAAGAGCACTTCACTGCGCCTTCTTGGACCTCGCGTTTTCAACTGACTTGAAGTGGAACAACTACATTGAATAAAGAGCCGCATCTGTTGCAAGGAAAGTTGGTTCATTGTATCATGCCAGAAGATTTTTCTCGTCAGAGTCTATCTTGCACATTTACAAATCTACTACTCGGTCGTGCATTGAATACTGTTGCCATCACTCGTCTGGTGTTTCTGCTATTCATCTCCAGGTTCTTGACAAAATCAGAAAAAGGATGTACAATGTAATTGATCCTGATTTGGCAAACCGGATTCAGTCACTTTCTCACAGACGTGATGTGGCTTCCTTCTGTTTTTTCCACAAATATTTTCATGGCAACTGCTCTGAAGAGCTTGTTTCTCTGGTGCCCTGACTACATGAATTTAAGCGTGCTACTAGATTTACATCTAGGTCTCACCATTTTACTGTTGAAATAGTTAAATGTAACCGCCACTTCTACTCCAACAGTTTCCCGACTATGGAACTCCCTTCCATTTACTTGATTCCCCGAAAACTACAATCTTCAAAAATGTAAATGCAACGTAAATCGCCATCTTTTGTTGTCTTGAACCCGTTCATCTTTTATCCTTTCCTCCCGCCTATACTGCAGATATCATTTAACCACCATTTCTATCCCCATTTTTCTTTGGTTTAATTCCCCATCTCCTCCTTCGTTAGGTGGTCAGTGATGTCAGTTCTCTGGTGGATGCGGGGCGCCTTTCGTTTCGGGTATGATTTTCGTATTTGTTGTTGTGTCTGAATGAGTGTGTGTTTGTGTGAGTGCTTGGGATGAATGAATGTTTTATATTATTAGAGTCTAGTGGAATAGGTATCCATGCAGTTGAAGACTCTTTCCTCTCACCTTCACTCTAGCATACTAGTGTCACCCCGTCTTGCTTGGGGTGAAATGATTATATATATATATATATATATATATATATATATATATATATATATATATATATATATATATATATAGAGAGAGAGAGAGAGAGAGAGAGAGAAAGAGAGTGTTGTTTACTGTTTAGGACGTTAGCGCTTCGACCTGGTTTCGAATCTCATCATGGTCGATTAGTCAAAGAGACGACTTCTTGATAATACCAAAATGAGAGACAATCCCGTTGGTGCTGAAAACTATACCTCAGGTTGATCGAAGCCTTATGTGTTAAATCATGTAGACTCCAATTACGAAATCATAAGTCGTCGAGACCGAGTGTTTGGGTGTATTTTGTTCAAACTAATGATCACGGCAGATTATGTGCTCTCTCCCAGAAAACAAGGTCTGCTCAGCACCTTTGTGATTTTCACAACTTTAAGAAGAAACGCAATGGCGCCTGGGCAGATATCTGCAACAAGTATTAACTAGCCCCTCTTGCAGACTCCATAGTCTCCTGAGACTGAAGGGTGCCTAATACATAGTTGTGCGTGAAACATATTTTCGTTTGTATATAACCCATTTGTGTGTAAGGCATTGAGGCGTATGGCGAAATCCTAGTTTACAATTCCCAGTGCAGTCATATTTTTTCTCTTTCTGAAGTATTCGCTTTTCATTTTTTTAAATATTTACTGAGCTTAATTTAGTTTAGCACAATCCAGTGAGAATCAAACACGCCACTGAGTAGAATACTAGTAGTAGTAATGGTCAACCAGACTGCTCTCAAGCCCAGAATAGAAAGGTAGCATGGAATAAAAGGGTACATTGGAAAATTCAATCAAAATTCATTTACTTTTGGAACAAAAAAGAAAAGAGAGAAGGTTCGAATAAATGGGCGGGTTGGAACAAGCAGACGAATTGGGAAAAAAAAAACTTTGGGAATACAATAAACGTGGGATAACAGCGGATAAGTTGCGGGGGGGGGGGAAATAACCCGTAAGCTATTATTTCACGCCAAAACACTCATTTGATTATTATTATTATTATTATTTGTACTCACTAAATTTTCACATAAGTAATATATCGCGGGTTTCACCGAAGGTCAGATTTTTAGTTCTCCTCAGTACTCCAGAATACTTTATTGATTTTAAGTTATGCTGTTCTCTAAATAGTTTCAGTTTTACTTCATTTACATTCGGACTAATGTCCTCGTCTTTGTTGTTGTTATCACAACGTTTCGACCATAGGGCTCTCCGGTCTTTTCTAGTTGTACGTTGATCCGGATAACCTTCAGGAATTGTCCCGTGCGAAAATAGCCCAGTGGATTAATAAAGCGTTAGGTTCGTCATTTTGGGGACAATAATAATAATAATAATTGTGAGTTCAATACTTAAACTCGGTGAAAACAGGACGATAACTGAGCAGGACTAAAAAGAACGAGACAAGGTGTCCCTAGACATGAAGAACGAGGCGAGAATAATCTACAAGACCCCCCCCACCACCACCACCACCACCACCAATACTCGCCGTGGATTAAATAAAGGGTTCAGCTCGAAATTACTTGGCAGTTATCCAGATCGACAGGCACTTGAAGGAGGCCGAAGAGCACAACGGCCGAAACGTTGTGATAATTAAAAAAAAATGAGGATATTAGTCCAGATGTAAATAAATTAAATATTGATTACTCATCATGCCAGAAAATAAGACAGAACTTATCGAATAGTTTTCTATTTTTCTTCAACTTTACAATTCTTCCTTGGAATCGTTCCAACAGTGACGGGCAATGATGTCACTTTTATATTCCACAATTCTTTCTTCCCTATTCTTTTCATTGACTGATCGATTTGGGCTCCACGGTTTATCAACCTTTTGCAGGTTATTTAGAGCCAGAAAATATTTTTCGATTTGAAGAGTATTTTAGGAGGTAATAATGATTTACTTATACAAGTCTTGCTAATTAACCCATAGCTGGGGTGAAAATCGGTGGATTCATATCGTTTCCAATGGTATTTGTAAGCGAATATAACGAACCCGACTGGAATTGGAACTCGGCTCTCCGATTCCCAATTTCAAGTCATTATCAAATTTCATCACCCACACATCCAAGCTTACAGCACTTGATATTACCGAACGGCCACCCAGGCTCAACATTGCTTAACTTCGGTGATCGTACATGAACCCGTGTTTCAACGTAAATGTGTCGTAAGTCACGTTCATTTCAGAAAGTTTTGATATTCTTCTTTCAAACGTTTCCTATTTTCACTCTGTGGCTTATGGGATTAACACTTTTTGGGGGTTATTTTCGTTCTAACAATGACCACGTCTGGTCTGCTGGCTGACCTGATACAAGATACGCTTGAATTTCAAAATCCTGCAGAATATTTTATTTTTCTATTCCGTTATTCAATTTATGGTTTATGCTTGTTGTCATTGGTCTGCAACGAGAAAGTTTTAAGGAAAATGGAAACAAAAAGGGCACTTAAAATAAGAAACAGCCAGATGAAATTTCTAGGTCACATAATGAGGAAAGAGGGTTTGGAAAACTTAACACTTACAGGACATATCGAAGGGAAAAGAGAGAAGGGGAGACAGCGGGCTACTTGCCCGACAAGTCTATGTGAATGAATGACAGAACGAGGCGTTAGGGATAGTAACAAGACAAACATTACTGAGAGCTGTGAAAAAATAGGAAGTTGTGAAGAGCCTTTATCCGCTACGTCTTGAAGGAACACGGCACGGAGAAGACATTGTTCTCCATGATCAAATTTCAGTCGTTTGCACAATTTCCAGTGGATCACCGTTCCTACCCAGTTATGTCTATTTTTCACTACTTCTGACCTATTATTATTATTATTATTTTTAGCGCAGTACCCGTAAAAAATGACTGGATTATTTATAGGTACTTCTGCATCAGAAGGATCAGAGTAACTGTGTGCTTTGCTGAGGACAGAAATGTAGCTCTCTGACACTCCTGCCTAGAACCAATGTAGTATTCATGTACTCTTTAAAAAGTGCTATGAACAAAAATACCTATGAATACGCATTGCTTTTTGCACATTATTATTATTATTATTGAGTGCGAGAAGAGTATGTCACACAAAGTGGCATTAGGGGACAGATATACGAAGTTTAATACCCATCACGACACTCAAACTGAAAAGGGTATAAAAAGTAAGCGCATCCCAACCAAATATGCACGATATAGTGATAGGTTTTTGATAAAATCGGCACATAACCTTGTAGTTGGGCTCCAGTAAAAAAAATACCTTTAGGTTGAGTAAACTAGTCCGCTCAGATAGCCCCCGATTGAGGGTGTTCCTAAGTATTTGGATCTAACCGCTAAGTCGCCTTGGCTGCTTCATCTTTCAGTCTTACCGAAATATGTTTTGGCTTTAAATAACCCACAAAAGGTTGATAAGACGTAAAAAAAACAAAAAACAAATCAATCAAACAATAAAAAAAAACTTTCAAATTAAAAAAAAATATCAACACCTAGCTATGATGTTCCTACACTATTCCTGTTCATGAACAGATGCACGATGCGCCAGCCTCTGGGGATCATGGCCAGCTGTCAGACAACTTACAAGCAAATCTGTGGTATTGAACGGGATATTTACGTTAGCTAATCTAAATTCACCACACCACAACAAAACATGTACATATTAACACATCCAATCAATTAATATCAGGAACCATAAGAGCCATACCAGGGAATCTATTATTATTATTATTATTTTCTTTCATTTCTGGCGTTTACACATTTCTTTCCGGGTCCCGCCCAGGGAACTAAGGTTAGAAATGGCATCATGACACTTTCCACTGACAAAAAAAAAAAAAAAATTACATAGATAAAGCCCTTCGTAAAGTGTGGGCTGTACTTGTCAGAACAATTTTTTGTATCTCCTTGAGGCATGGACTTCCAGGAATCCCTTCAATTAATCTACTGCAATCTTTTCCAACCAGTCCTAGGGCTCCAACTACAACAGGGATTGTTGATGTTCCCATATGCCACATTTTCGAGATTTCTATTTCAAGGTCCTTGTATTTTGACAGCTTTTATTATTATTATTATTATTATTATTATTATTATTATTATTATTATTATTATTATTGCCGTTGTTGGTGTTATTTTATTTCCTTTGGATTTTGGTGTATACTCATTTCTTTCTGGGTCCCGATCAGAGACCTAAGGTCAGAAATGGCATCATGACATTTTCCACTGAGCAGTTTTGAAAATAAAATCGCTCATATTTTACATAGATAAAGCCCTTCGTAAGGTGTGGGTTGTACTTGTGAGTACATGTTTTTTATATTTCTTTAAGGAATAGGCTACCAGGGATTCCGTCAATGAGTCTATTGGAAAATTTATAATATTCTATTTCATTATTTTCCTTCTTAATGTTTTACTTTAATTTATATTTATTTTATTTTAATTAAAAAAAAAATTATAGTTGAATTCAGGATATGTGGGTAGATCAAGAAATTGGCGAGCTAAGTTCGAATCCCAGTCAAGATTGTTACGGGCAAATAACCTTGGGAAAGGTATGAAACCCTCTCCTCCCCGCTTATCTGTGGGTTAAATATTAAAACATTTTGGACTTCTTTAGCCTTTAGCCTTAGGTGGCAACCACTTCAGGAGGACAACTTTGAATTAAAAAATCGTATGTTGCACATACTATTCGGGCATCGATAAGGTCATAGACCTCCCTATGACTATAATCTCGACTGCAGTCGACATACGACTGCTTCGACGTATTATTATTATTATTATTATAGTTTAATTCATAACTTTTAGATCACATACATTTCTCAACAGTCAATTGTTTCCAATCTCTTGCCATCATGGTAATGGTACTATTGGTCGTTTTCTTATAAGGAACCATTCGGCATTTATTATTATTTAACCAAGCAGCCATTCTGTCGGTTGAAATTCATAAAATCTTCCTTAGGTGTCATGCGTGATAGATTATATCTCTTTTCGATTCTTTTTAACGGACTTGGCAGAAGGAATCCTGCAGTCGGCTACCGTTACTTTCTGCGGTAGACTGGTTGCTAACCAAGGCTATCGGGCCCAGTCTGTTCTGCTATTTAACCTATAACTGGGGGAAAAGATTGATTCCTACTGGCTATTTGCACGTAAGTGAATGTAACGAGATCGACTGAAACTCGATTTTGTTTACGTTTCAGATATGAAAATAAAAGTTATTCAGGTATGGGCTTCGAGAAATCCGAACAAGAGCTGTCCCTTTCTTGGCATAAAACAACAGACATCTTTTGTCGCAAAATGAACACCCTTACATCCAACGCCACCACCATTGAGTGTACTATATACATTTCTTATACCCTGTCCCTTCAGGGCGTAGCCGATCATGGTTATCCACAAAATCCTTTTCTTTATTAAATGTCTACTGTCATACATTCTTGGAAAAGATAGTGGATTTCTGCTGTTTTCAGCACGGCTTGGAATTCAGTTTTCCTAGTGTTAATCTGGTTGTCACCCAATGATAAATATCCCTTGCTATTTAACCCTTTAAAGTGGGAGAAAAAGATGGCTTCGTACCTCTCTCAAGGAGAAAGTGGACAAGCCAGGAATTTGAATTCGGCCCATTGATTCCATTTTCTTTACTGATGTTCATTAAACTATCATTTTTATATCAAGTGGATATCGTAGTACAAAATGGACATCGTGGAAGCTTTCAGATTTACGAGGAGGGAATTTTATACCAAATCATTATCCTAGTTTCCACCTGTGTACGTGTTTTTCGCGAACGAGCGCGTTTACGTGTGTATGCAGTAACGAGCATTTACAATCAGAAGAAACCTAGGTTAGGACCTTAGATTTCTCAGGCTCTCAGACCGCTGCTCTACTATTTGATTTATAGATAATCAACTACCGGCTATTCCCCCACGCAGTAAGAATCGAACTCATTAGGAACCGCCCTGTACTAAACTAGTTCAAACTTATCTACCATTAGAGTTATACCGGTAGCTACAGAGAAATCTTTTGGAGAGGGCGCATGCGCGCATAAACTTAATAAAATGTATTGGAGAACATATTTCGTACAGAGAAGCTGACATTTACATTTCAGTTTCAAATAAATCTGTGTCTCAGGTTTCATGTGTAGAATTTAGGTGGCAAGATTGTCAATTTATCAAACGTATGACGTTCCAACTCAAAAGGTTTCTTTAGCAAGCACAGTTCTCTAAGATTAGCTTGGGCCTAAACGACAGTCTACGTTGTGAAGTTGAAGTAAAGTAAACCATGGAGAGAGATAGAGAGAGAGAAAGAGAAAGTGAGATAGAGTGAGAGAGAACGAGATTGCACTGCATTGGTAGTTTTGAGAGTGCCTAAACATTAAATAATCGCTTAAGACAACAGAAAAGGAAGAAAAAAAAAAAAAAAAAAGAAAAGAAAACGAAACAAACAAGTCCAGCTCTCAATTAAATAAATACACGGAGAGCTAGAAGCAACTCTTTTGAGCCAAGCGGCTATTTTAGAAACTATATATATATATTTTACGATGTACGATAATTTCTTACGTAACATCTTTCAGCCTCGTGCATGAATAGCACCACCACTAACCGATCCAAATTGCCATTTAATTCAAATGCATTCCATTAAGTCATCAGTGAAGAAAAATTCATACTCAAACTATACACGCAAGTCATATACTGCTTTCTAACAAAATGATATCTGTCTCTCTACGCTTGAAATAAATTTCGGATTCTACGGATACAGTTCCTCCCATCGCTGGAGAAACGGGAGGTGATGCTGCCCTCACCAGAAATCAATTTTTATTTATTTATTTATTTAAGTTCCGTGTTATGTGGCCATAAGCAAAATCAATTAGAATAAGACCTCAAATCACTTGACCTTGAGTCTGCTGCGTAGTAATTACACAAGTAGTAATAAGCCACAAGTGGCAAAGACCAGTTTAACTTGCATATGCATGTTCCTCCATAAATGATCTACCTATTTGTCAGTTCAAATATTTATCTATCTATCTTTTATCAATCATATAACCTGTCCCACTCTCTATCTCATTTTAGAGAAACACACAGACAGGTAAACACAATTAAGCAGTTTTTTTTTAACCCTTATGAGAGAACAGGTCACAAGTGTGATTAACGTAATGGTTTTTACAATTTAAATTAGCGAGTTTGATCCCCGAAGAGTGTTGCATATAAGATCACTGGAACATAAAGAAATTACATTTTTGATCACTTCATATAATTAATTAGATTTTTTTAATACTACGTGTGTGTGTAAAAATTTTATCAGTTAAGCAGAAGCTTATACGGTCCGGTAAAAAAAATGTACTCGGCGAATCGAGTTCAAATCCTGACCTAGTCTTTTGCGTCCACTTTCTTATTAAATGTTCCCGGAAAAGGCATCCATCTATTTTCCTTCAAGCTATTATCCAGGGGAAAATAGGATCACTAACTCTGAGTGGCAGCCAGTCTAGGAAATGGAAAACTTTGAATTCAAAACTGTGGAGAAGAAAAAAAGCTGGAAGCCACTTCACCACTATCTTTCCAAATTTACCGCCTAGCGGCTATATATTCACAGTTAATAAAGAAAATGATTCTGAGAAGAGCTACGATTACCTACGCCCTAGAAGGATATGACATTTATCAAATTCAAATAAGTAAAAAAAAAAATTTAAATAACTTTCCAAACGGCCCGGTTTGTCCGGGACTGTCCCGGTTTATGGGGTCTGCTCAGAGTCCCGCTAAAAATGCTATCAGTATCCCCGCACGTAAGTGTGTTAGCCCTGAAGCTTAAGTGTTTGGGTCATTGAAACCACTTTCCTATACAAAAAAATTAGGTTTATAATAAAAGCAGAAAACTATCCGGTTTGAGATTTGGACAATTGTGGTAAGCTGATATGACAAAGGTTCCTGAAAGGAAAGTAACTTGATTTGCCGTTTACCGGGCCCACCGGTCCTGGAAAACGACTACTTGAATAAAATAACTAACTAAAAATAGAATAAGTCTTATTGACTATATAATATTTTGACAACTACACCCCAGTCTTATAATTGGACTATATTGTTACTACTTTCTACAATTAATTATAATTAGGTTGTATAATATTGCTTATTGAAAGCAGTTCTCTAGCACAATAATAGGTTGGGTTCTCACTTAAATAATAAAATTATTAGTTGTTATTCTTAGGCTTTCTTTGAATTCAGTTTTCGCCACTGTAATTAAACAGCACTATATTCCATTTAGTCAACTGCTTTTTTTCTTTCTTCCTTTTTTTTTTCTTTTCTTTTTTTTTTAATAAAAGCCGTTGTCTTCCTCCAGCCAGAAACCCTAATGTGCACGGTAAACGGTAGTTGTTTATAACACTCTCCCCGTCATCGAATATGAAATATGAACATAGCAACATTTAAGTTTTCAATAACCAATGCAATACTGATCTTTTTTTTTTAAATTTTTCGTTTTTATTTATGACCTAAAGGAAAGCCTTATTAAATGCATCATATTGTAAAAAAAAAAAAACAAAAAAAAAAAAAACTCGTGATAATTAAAGTGTGACACATATTTTAAGTGACGAAATTACATTTTTTTAAGAAAGCCTCTCTCCTGAGATGGGCCACTAAGTTAGGATCTATCTTGGCTGCAGGATCTTTTAAACTTAACACAAATGTCGGGCCAGTAGGGTTAAACAACAATCTCAAGTATCGTAGGCTAAAAATTACAAAACAAAAGCCCTCAGTTAAACGGCCTCAACCCATCGGTCCAGTGTCTTTTCTACCACTTGAGCCAAACCCTGACGTATTTGTCTTCCGTAGAAACAGAGACACTATAGATCTGAGATAATACGTCGTCTTAATTCCTTTCGTAATGATAATAATCGTTGCATTGAGATGAGATGCGCGACAACACATCACGAGGAGAGAATGAAAACACACACATACATAAACATATGATCCGTATATAATAGAGAGAGAAAGAGAAAGAGAGAGAGAAATAGAGAGAGAGAGAGAGAGAGAGAAACACAGTTGGTGGTGGTGGTGGTGGTGCTGCTGCTGAACAACACACAAACTGTCATCATCGACCGAGGCTAGATCTTTAACAACCAAAATAGAAATCAGGCGGACAGACAGACTTATATGAGATAAACTGTCTGTTTGTCTGTATGTCTGTCTGTCCCCCTCTCGAAAAAAAGAGTCAGAGAGGAGAGTTGAACAGATTTTAAATCGATCGATCGACCGATCGGCAAATAGATAGATAGATAGATAGATAGATAGATAAACATTAAACAATAAACATAGATAGATAGATAGATAGATAGATAGATAGATAGATAAATAGATAGATAGATAGATAGATAGATAGATAGATAGATAGGTCACACACACACACACACACACACACACAGAGACCCGAATGACAGACAAGAAAAGCATTTGTTAGATATACTAAGGCTTAGATAGATAGATAGATAGATATGGGAACAGGTTAAAATTAGAAAATAGGAACATAGGAACAGGTGAGATAGATAGATAGATAGATAGATAGATAGATAGATAGATAGATAGATAGATAGATAGATAGATAGATAGACATGTAATTAAACTTGGATATGGCGAATGGTATTGATTGGTATATCGACAAATATGCAACAGCATGAATTAAAATACGTCAATATATGGTATCACAAGAACAAGTAGACATTTAGTGTTTGATTGAGCATTTAAATATTTAATCTGCACTTTCCAGCGATCTTAACAAATAGTAGCATGCACACATACAGTAAAAAAAAACCATGTACTGTGGGGGCACACACACACATACATACACACGCATAGATAACACTTCTTTTTAAATTATGTTTTTAGTTTATATGGGTTTATGTAAAAATAAGCACATCAAAGGATTTGAAATGGAGAATTCTTTCATCCGTAAATAAATCATAAGTAACTGTAAACAGTGCTACATTTCGCTGACATGTATTTATCCAGACAAAAATTGTGTCAACTTAAGTCTACACACGAAAAGTGTATACTTGGTTTGGTATGCATATTAAATACACACACGAACTTCAAGAAGACTAAGAGTCATACAATTAAAACACAAAACAATAGCAGACAAGAAATAACGTTTGTAATTATGTCATGTCGTGATATATACAAAAATAAAAGCAGCAAGCATTTTTTTAAAACATAAAGAAAACAAAAACGGTGTCCATTGTAGCAAAAAGAGAACTAAATCGGAAATCCTTAGGCATAAAAAAGGCCTTATGTTAAAAAAAACCCCAAACTTTTGTCAATTCATAAAAAAAAGCATGCCCTGCTTGCTTAAAACTTGAGAATACATGTAGACACACACGTACACATTTTTACATGCATATGATATTGATGTACACAGTACAGTATATATATATATATATATATATATATAAACACACGACGCATGAAAGGGAGTGAGAAAGAGAACACACACGTGCGTGTGTTCCACATCATTACCGAAAAATGAAGATACACAATTTTTAAAATTCACCAACAGATGTTTAGACATTTTTTAAGCTATTTTTTTAGGCCATTGCATTCAATGTCAGTACCATATCAAAGAAGAGACGTGTACACACGAGAGAGCTTACAACGCATGCACTTTCTTAAATTCTGTACATAAGAATTCTGTAGTGTACTTATGTGCATTGCATACATTCATAAAAATGAAATGTAAACGAAACGCATTACACAAAAAACACGCACACTAGTGTGTAAAGTTAAGCATTCTTTTTACTAACAGCATGAAAAATGAATACAGGTTATTTCGGCATTTATACACAAAAATACGTAGATATCATTTTAATTATTAATGTCGCTATTATCATCTTGTATCGTTTATCAAGTGCAGATTTTAATTCGACACGTACATTTACAGACAGAAATGCACTTACATGCATGTGTTCATTCTGAATAGATAGTCCATATACAACTGCCAATTATTACTGCTTCTTAAACTTTATGCTATCTATAGATAGATAAATACTAGAGAGATATAGAAATAGATAGATAGATAGATAGATAGATAGATAGAGATAGATAGATCTGAATCGTTGATATACAACTACCAATTGAATTACTGCTTCTTAAACTTCTGTATCTATCTACCCTCTCTCTCTTTTTTCTCATAATACATACATACATACATCTACACACATACACACACACATTAAATATAAATATATATATATATATATATATATATATATATATATATAAAGAGGTGTAATAATCGGATATGGTGGATAATGGTATTGGTAATTATTATAAATATAAACGTTATTTTTAATACGAAATATAAATAGAGAGAGATAGATAGAAAGGTTGAGAGACGCATGTAATATACACGTAAACAGCGTACGTCGAACTCGAATACATGTAATAATTTTAATTGTTGATACACAAACACATGCTGATGTAACACACACACATACATTACATACATACATACCTAAAAGGAGCTCCACAGAAAACACACACGTTATTATTAAGTACACGCTCTATGTGTGCAGAAAAAGGAAAGCTGATCAACACTTATTTCTTTTTTTTTTTTAATTATGCCAATCTCATCTTCTCGCAAGAAATGTACATTTAAATCATTGGTGCGTGCACACAGCAGAAGAAGAAAAAAATCGCTCTTGCTATATAAAAAAAAAATACGTAAAAAAATAGATTGTAATAAATTGCATGTTTACATTGGAGCAGAATATACAACAACACGCAAAAAAAAAATCTAAGTCAGCGAGTTAAATTAATTATTACTATTAAAATTAAGAAATATACAACAACAGCAAACAATATTTTAAATTTTAACACAGGTTTTCTCTCGAGCTTTTTAACACAAGAAGAGAGATATAAGCAAAGCATAAAGGAAGCCTAATGCACAGTTTTTTACAGTTACACAGACACATGCGCTTTTTAGTGACGGTATGTAAATACACACACAGACAGTCCATTATTATTACACAACTGACACATACATATACAAGAATTTACTTACAAGGCATGCTGTACTTACACACAGACACGCAAATTATTCTTTTTGTCATAAATACATACAAATTATACATACCATATTACTTTTACTTTGATAGACTTACCACAACTAGGACATTTTTTTCTTGTGTGCTGTTACACTTGTACCCCCACGGTACGGCTGCACCGCCCTTCTTTTTCAGCCAACAACCCACAGACCTAGCTTCCCGGTCGTTTGTATATATATATATATATATATATATATATACACACACACATATATATATATATATATATATATATATATATACATGTATATACACACACACATATATATATGTATATATATATATATATATATATATATATATATACACAGAGGGAAAAAGAAAAAAAAAAGAGAGACTTCGTCACACGGAGAGCTGCATCGACTTAGGATTGCAAAGCAGACTTTTAGATTACGGACAGACAGACAGACACAAATTCTGTGTGTGTGTGTGTGTGTGTGTGTGTGTGTGTGTGTGTGTGCGCGCGTGTGTGTGTGAGAGAGCTAGGAAGGAAGACAGAAGAAATACGCCAGCCGATATTTAGCCCTCGGGAAGAGCCAGGGTGGGTTGGGGGTTTTTTGAAGCACAAATGAAATTCAACTGTAGCATTTGCGATTGCTCATGTCTGGGACGGCAACTCTTATTTAACTCGACACAGCTCTCAAAAGCAGAGTAAGGGAGACAAACGTCAGAAAAATGAGATAGAAGAAAGAAAGAAAGAAAGAAAGAAAGAAAGAAAGAAAGAAAGAAAGAGAGCGACAAGAAAGAAAGAAAGACCGATAGAGAAGAGGTAGGGAGAAAGAGAGATAGATAGATAGACAGATAGAAAACAGAATCTCTTTGCCCTCCTCTAAGCCAACAAGTTGTTTGTACATTGCATATTCCACTCACTTTAACAATATATATATATATATATAAGAGACAGGTTAATTAAAGAAAGACTAAAGAGAGAGGGGTAAGAGAGGAAAGTGACAGAGGAGAAGAGAGAAGGTGAAAAAGAAAAGAAAAAAAAAACTGATTAATTCTTTGGTTGGTATTTTTACCAGCTAACTCTCCCTCCGTTCTTTATTTTCTAATTTGTTCTTTCTTCTTTTCTCTTCTTACTTTCCATCACCCACTTTGTATCTCCCTTTATATCACATTTTTCTTCTACTTTCTCCATCGTCACCTTCCCTCGTTTACGTGTTAGACCTTTTCTTTCCTTTTTCTCTTTCTCTATCCCATTCTTTACTTTTTTGTCTACCTTTTTTCTTCTTTTTTTTCTCATACCCCCCCTTTCTTTATGATTTCTCTCTTTTCTTTTCTCTTCGTGTGCCTTTCTTTCTCTGATTTGGTTCTTTCTTTTTTTTTCCTCTTCTTTCTTAGGTTGTTTTTACGTTCTTAGTTTTCTCGCTACTTATTTCTGTTTCTCCCTTCTTCATTTTTTTTTATTCTTTCTGCCTGCATCTTTCACTTCTTTTCTCACCTTTTCTTCTCTACCTTACATTGTCGTTTTCTATCTTTCCGTCTTTTCCCTATTTATTTATTCTCTCTCTTTCACAGTTCTCTCTTTCTTTTTCGTTGCCATGCATTCTTTATGTCTTACCTATCATTCTCTCTCTCTCTCTCTCTCTCTCTCTCTCTTCCTTTATTGTTCTCTCTTTATTCATATAATTTAATGTTCCTTCTCTTTTTTATTTATTTCACTCTTTTTCACTTCAGTACTCTTTTTTTATTCACCCCACGCCGTCTCTTTCTCGCATCTCCGCGCACAAATTCCTATGTCCTCTCTCTCTCTCTCTCTCTCTCTCTCTCTCTCCTTTTTCTTTTTTTTTCTTTTATACAGGTAGATTTCTATCATTTTATTTTTCTCTCTTCTATATAATTTCCTTTCTTCTTTTTCTTGTTCTTTCTTTTCTTTATATTCGCCACTCTCTCCCTCTCACCACCTCCCCCACTTTCTCTCGTCCTCCTTTCGTGCGGATTTCTCCTCAGTTAATACGTACTTACTCTTGCCTCCTATTGCTATTATTACATAAAACTACTGATTTGTATCAACAACTACAACAGCAACAACACAAGGCGACGGAAACACAAGTCTTTTTAGATTAATTTATCTCCCTTCGATCTACGGGCGAACGAACAAGCTCACACACAGTTTTTTACTAGTGAAACCATCAAATAGCTTTTCCCCTTCCAGGTAGATACTTCAATCACACGGATAGCAACTTCATATTTTACAAGTACACGTATGTACTGAAAACAGGAGATATTGACTAATAAAAAATAACGATTTTTTAATGAAAATTCCAATTCTATTATCAGAGCTGCTCCATTTAAAAATAAAATCCCTAGGCATTAAAAAACGCTCAGAGTGAATTACTTGAGCAAATGGATTTTACAAGTACGTTGACTACCAAAGAATTCTGGTTATTGGAGATAACTTTAAAATATTTGTTTGTGAACTAAGTTTGGTTGATCTAATGACATTCCAACCCTTATGAAGTTGTTTCAAGGCGAAATGTAGCACTCAGTAAAGATCGAACTCACTCGTAACGGTCAACCAGACTAGCTTCGCCAACCATTTTTACTCCACCGCGGGTCACCTTATTTAACTAGAATTAAATATAAATAGCTTTCTTTGTAATGATTTCTGCCTTAATGAAAGACTTACACAATCTACGAGATATTTTACAAAAAAGGTCTGAATTTCTGTCTGAATATCTCAGATGAGGAGTTATATCATCATTTACTAACTCTATTTACATCTTCGTTGTTGTTATCACAACATTTCGGCCGTTATGGCTTCCGGCCTTCATCAGGTCACCTGGTATACACCTGATTCAGGTGTATATCGATTTGGGTAACATACAGGGAGTTCCGAAGTGAGCCATTTATATAATCTATGAGGGTAGACTGTCCTCGTTCCACTGGCCATATTTAGGGATACTTCGTCTAGTTCTTATTTTTAATAAATAAAAATGGGGCGTCTGTTTCAAATACGAATATCCATTATAATCACGTCTGAAGTAATCAAGATGTCGGATTAAATGATTTGTAACCTGTAGTTGATATTACTTTTGTCAAATTTTCTTGATTACACAGCGGCCCTTTTATGAATGCCCTTCGGTTTTAGTCCCCCCCATCTCTCCCCCCCATCCCTTTTTCTTTTCTTTTCGTCTCCCTCTCTCATCTTCTGATCTTTAAGATTATATCGTCTATTGTGTGTGTATGTCATCACAAAATGTATACTCTTTTCCGGTGTATCTTTAATGTATTAGACATCCAAGAATATTCATATTTCTCTCCTTAAACCGTCTTTGACTCCCCTCTTTAAAATTTCGCTCTGTTAAATTTTACCCCCCTTCATCTTTAGATGAATTTTACCCCCCCCTCCTTCATCTTTAGACCTTCCTGTTCTTCTCTCGTCTGTTACCCCTCCCTATAACTTTCATTTACTCTAACATTCGTCCCACACTCTCATACACACCTCTCACTAAATTTGATTTTTATTCCCGGAGTTATTTTTCTGTTTTCTTTTTGAATTTGTAGGTTTGATCAATTGGATCGTATTTACGATTCCAATGGAATAAATTATGACCATGGAATATTAGTGTTTAAGCCTTTTTTTTATATATATATATATATATATATATATATATATATATATATATATATATATATATATATATATATATGGGTTGGATTAAATAATTGAAACACTTGTTAAATTCAAAGAAAATTTATTTAATATAGTGTTGGTCCTCTTTTAGTCTCACATACAGCTTTAATACGTCTAGGAATGTAATCATACAGCTTCCTGACTTCATCCAGAGGAATTTTCAACCATTCTTCCATTAACACCTGCTCCAGCTCTTTAAGACACGACGGTGGAGGATAGCGGCTCCTAACTTGTTGCTCCAAAATGCACCACAAATGTTCAATAATATTGATATCTGGAGATCGTGGAGGCCACTCCATGTATTCTAGCTCACTCTCATGCTCTTCATACCAATTCTTAACCACTCGAGCGGTATGTATTGGAGCATTATCGTCTTGGAAGAGGCAGTCACCATCAGGGAATAAAGTCTAGGCCATTGGATGAACATGATCTCCCAAAATGTTCAGGTAATCTTTGCTGTTGATTCTACCATACAGGACAACTATTGGACAGAGACATTTCCATGATATGGTTGCACAAACTATCACTGATCCTCCTCCATGCTTCACTGTTGGAAGAAGGCAGTTAGGGTTGTAAGCTTCTTTGGGCTGCCTCCACACATAAACTCGCCCTGAAGTTGGGAAAAGAGAAAAACTGGACTTGTCTGAGAATATGACTTGCTTCCATTGGTTTGCAGACCAGGCATTATGATAATAGTGTTTCCAATGGGCAGCCACAACTCAAAGTACACAATCCTCATTTGGCGGTTATATATATGTGGAGCAATGAATAGCGACTTGGATTACATTCACTTATTTGGTAAAGGTATGAATCCATCTCTTCTCCCCCAGCTATGAGTAAATAGCAGGACCCAAAACGACAGACATTAGTCCGGTTTGCACGAGTCTAAAAGAAAGGCATCGGCCCGGTTTACACTAAAATGAATTAATATAGACATAGGTCCGGTTTGCACGAGTGTAAAAAAAAGAAAAAAAAAAGATAGCGATAGGCCCGGTTTACATTAGAGTAAAAAAAAAAAGACAGTCACAGTTCCGATTTGTCTGAGAGTCAAAAGTGTAGACATAGGTCTGGTTTCCACTTAAGTACAAATTACAAACGGTAGATATAGGTCCGGTTTGTGCGATAGTCGAAACGGTAGACATAGGTCTGGTTTATACGAGAGTCAAAATGATAGATATATATCTGGTATACACTTATGTCTGTATAAGTATCCACAGAAAAAGTGACTAGTTTCGGTGAGGGTTTTACTCTTCTGCAAGAGATGCACTTGGTGTATTAAGAAGCACCATCCGACAAAGAAGTTAGATAATACTGGTCTAAAATTAATTGATAATAATTGCTACCTGGGAAGTAGAGATTGTATTTATATACACAGAATAATATCCGTTATAAGGAAATTAGAAAGACCTTCGAGCTCTAGGAAATATGGCTTGATTTAGTTTACGGTGAGCCCTATTCGATAAAACAGGCGTCAAAATATATAAATAAATAAAGACTCGTCAATTTAATCAAGTAACACGCTGAGTGTAACAAAAATTTGTTAAAATTACAAACAATTTTTGTAACTATTCGCATGGAGGAAGATAAAATGAAGGAATGTAAAAAAAAGATCTGGGTCGAAACTTACTCATTATTTGATATGATTATACAAGTAAAAACAAATGATTTAAAAGCCCAAATTAAAAACAATGTTAGATATGTGAAACCAGAACGGATTTCGCGATAAAGCGAATGTTTTGACTATGTGTCTCAGAATAGAAGCGTAAAGTAAAATTAATAAACATGAGTTCACACCCAATGCCGGATTTAAAAGTTAAATAACCAATAGCTTAGGGTTTCAAAATCCGCAGGAGACTTTTAAAAAATTGGTTGGGTTTAGGGTGATTTTAAAGTTCTAGCATATCTATTTCTTAACAAGAGGCTTCCACGATTTATAAGGGCTTATGGTCATACCATGTTGAAACACCGGTTCTCGTACGATCACCGAAGTTAAGCAACGTCGAGCCTAGACAGCACCTAGATGGATAGCGGTTGGTAATACCAGGTACTTTAAGCTTGTGGTGTAAATGATAACGGTTCGCCTTGGAGATCGAGGAACGGGATTCCAGTTGGGTTCGTTATATTCACTTACGCACAAATACTCTTGGGAAAGATAGGAATCCACCTCTTCCCCCATCTACGGGTTAATTAGTAGGGCATTTATCAGTAAATAATTATTATCTCAAGAAAAATCGCAGAATTTTAAAAATTCAAAATATTGATAAACCGTAAAAAAAAAATCAATCTCCGCTTTATATAATTTAGAGCCTCATCCTTAAAAAAATGAATTAACACTTTTGACTCACGTACCTTTTAAGGTCATTGTCCCCTACTAGAATAGAACAGATGTGATTACGCCCATGACAGGGTACTACTTATACTTTAGAAAAGTCATTATCATTCCATAGTGCGGAAGTTTAAATATCTGGGAAGTGCTTTGACGAAGAATGGTCGGTGCGACGATGAGATGGCCAAGGATGCATTCCAAAAGCTGGGGAGAGGACTGCGAGACAGTGACAAAGAAAAGAGTACTGAGCTGCTACGTGACATCCGTCCTTCTATACGGCAGCGAATGTTGGACGGTCTCCTCAAAGATGAAGTAGAGACTAGAGGCAGTGGAGATGTGGTGCTACAGAAGGATGCTAAGGGTATCATGGAACGAGCATGTGAGCAACGATGAGGTCTTGGAGAGGATGCAAACAAGGAGAAACCTTATACTTAACATACGGAAGAGGCAGATGAAATTTCTGGGAAACGTAATGAGAAAGTGGGACCTGGAGAATCTGATACTCACAGGTCGAATTGAGGAAAAAAAGAGACAATGGAAAGCAATGCATGACATACCTGGCGGGCTTAAGCAAGTCGATGACAGAACGTAGTCTGGGGGAGTTGGCAGAGGCACGAAACTTATTGAGAGCTACAAGGGATAGGGGGAAGTGGGGAGCCATGATCGTCTACGTCCTAAAATGACACGGCACATAAAAAGAAAAGTTGTTCGAACTACTGAATCTTTGTGATGTTTTTGTTGTTATCACAAAGTTTCGGTCATTTTGTAATACAGTCTTCTTCGCCATATTAATCTATCCGTCATTATTTCTATAAGAAATCCCTCTTTTTCTTTAAACATTTTAAACCTGAAGAAAGCTGGAGAGTGGATAAGTCGAAACGTTATAGAATAAAAACAGCAAATCAAAGAATTTCAATAGTTTGACCAAGACATGGAAATGGTACTTGACATGGTTTTGTCAAGTTCTGTCTGTATTACTTCATCTCCAATACTGCTTACAGTTTACGACTCCCTAAAGAAATTATTCTGTCTTCAAGTATTTAAGAATGGCATGTGATAAAAATTCAAACGATAATTATTAATTAAACATTTAATTAAGATCATGATGGAATTGGAAGATTTTCAATATTCCAGTCAGCAGTAACAATTTTCGCGTTTGTTTCGCAGTAAAATTGATGATTGTTTCCAAAACAGAATTAATATACCATCGAACAACTACCATCTTTTGAAGAGTCTTTGCTTTTTTCTCCCTGTTAAAATCCAGTGACCAAATTTAGGATCTTGCAAATCCACAGGCGTTAAAATTAACCAGTCATTTCTTGACCCAGTTAATAGATTGAAGGGCATTTTCGAAATCAACTGCCAATTTGGCTTTATTGAACCTAATAAGACAGGAGTAAATAGTTGTATCATCAGCATAGCTACCGAGTCGGAAACTGCTGAGATCGGGAGGTAAGTTGATGAAAATAAGGAACAAAGTACCTACCAAGGATAGTGTCCTAGGTGACATTCGCATTAATGCGAAAATATCTTGAAGAATGGCCGTTCAAGACAATTTTATTACGCCATTTGATAAGAAAGATTGAATGAAATCAAAAAATCGGCTAGAAATACCATAAACCTTCAATTTATGAAGAAAGTTAGCATGCCAAACCCTGTCAAACGGTTTCGAGATATCTAAAGCACTTTCGCAATTCTAGGCAAATTCTTCCAACAATAACGGTTAATACATCGGCGGTTGACGAAGAGAAGCAAAAGCCATAGTTCTTTTTCTTTTTTTTTTTTTTTTTACAGTGAGGTCCACCCTGCGCAAGGCCCGAGAACCACTAGAGGTAAAGTAGGAGGCACATATTAAGATTGTAGTGATCGGGAAAACATCCTCTTGGAAGTTGGTTCCACAAAGCAGTGATACGCGGGAAAAAGTTATCTCACTGGAACTTATTTCTCACCAGTGGAATACGAAGGGAATAAGGGTGGTTCGTTTTAATGAGCGTAGCATGGCTGGTCCTAAGTCGTGAAGGTTAGACCTGGGGGAGCCAATGAATGTCGTTCGTCTGAGCACTTTCTATGGAAGTAGCAAGAGAGCAGTGAGAGGCTTGGGATATAATAATTTGTCAGGCTTTTGAACTCTATCGAGACTGGAAAGTGAGGACTGGGCAGCTTCTACCCAAATATGACAACAGTACTCCATTTTAGACCTGATCTGGCTCTTGGCAGAGGATAGCACGAGGAGTTAGGTACTTACTGGAGCGGTACAGGAACCGTCCATTTTTCCTGTATCTTTAGGGTGGTATGTAAGCGTTCTATATAAGGTCTGGGTTGAGTGTGAGAAACCAATAGTCACTCAAGGCACGGGGCCTCTCTGAGCAATCATCCATTCATCGTGACCGGTGGTAGATTCAGGGTCTGATCGGCGATGATGGAATGAAACTAGCTTGGTTTTCGAGACATTGAATGTAACCAGACAGTTTTGTTCTCAATGAGATGTTAGATCTCGATCAAAAGAGAGATCAGCTGCCAACCTCTGGCCATCTTCAGTTCTAAAAGATGCACACATATACCATTGTATTATGAGCATAGATATTCAGGAATAACTAGAATATACACTTATGCAGATCATTTATGTAAAATAAAAAAAGAGGGTTCGTACGAGAAGCGGTCCCTGGGGGACGTCTGCATTGATTGGTATGGCCCCGGAGGACTGGCCGTTAACAACTATCTTTAGGGACCTTGCCATTAAGAAGGGCTTTATTATTGAGAAGACTCTTTCAGTAATTCCATAGCTAGAGAGCTTGAGCAGCAATACTCTGCGCCTCACCTTATCAAAGGCCTTTGATATATCTAATGCTATGATCTTTGAGATGTATTTGTTGCCTAGTGTCACTCTAATTCTGTTAGTAATTGTAGTTAGGACATCAACAGTGGATTCAGCGGATCGAAACACGATCAAGCGGTCCCTGTTTAGGTGATCAATAAGCTTCTTATTGATTATAGCTTCAAAAAGCTTAATAATGACTCTGAGAAGACTGATGGGTCTATATTGAGAAGGGGTGAGCGCTCGCCTGCGTTTGTAAGAAGACTCTGCTGGGTGAGATGCTTTACCAATTCGGTGGTGATTAGAATCTCTAGTACTTTGCCAAAAAGAGGTAGAAGACTAATAATTCAATAGTTTGAAGAGGGCTCGCCAGAGTTCTTAAAAGCAGCAACTACAAAAGAGGATTTCCAACAAGCTGGAAAGCAAGAAACATCCAGGCATTTATTGTAGAGCGTAGAGATAACAGGAGCCAGTTCGGAAACATATTTCTATAGGACAATTACATGGAGACCATTCTTTCCATCTTTCGATACATGACTAACGAGGCAGATTTTTTTTCTCGCAGTAGGTTGTCATTTCTTTCTACGGTAGACCAGTTGCCATTCAAGGCTATAGAAACCAGTCAGTCCTGCTATTTACCCATAGCTGGGGGGAGCAGAAGAAGAGAATTCATACCTTCCCCAAGGATATTAGCACGTAAGTGAATGTAATGGATTCGACTGGAATTCGTACTTGGCACTCCGATTCCTCTATCCGAGCCGCTATCTATTACTCCACCGAAGAGAGTTCGAGAATGTTTTATAGCTTAAGAACCCACCAAGTCTAAATCTGGCACTGATAAAAATACTTGATAAAATATATTGACTACAACAGTGTAAAATTACAGCGACTTGATGAACCTTCTTAATGGAAAATCCAAGATACAAAACCTAAGCAAACATTTATATGAAACTGACTTCCTTTTGGGTTTATAAACTCATCCCCAATAAAACTGGCTTTAACGGTTTTACTTTCTTTTAGAGATTGATTTTCGCAAAATAAAAATTCAAAAGGTAACATATATTTTCAGGCATATTAGAAAGAATAAAATAAAAATAAGCTGTTAATAACATTATATTTTTCAAGTTCAAATTAGGAATTTAATTAAGACTACTTTCCCGAACATAAATATCTGAGTAAATTCTTTGCAGTAGAATAAACTATAGACGAAATGAGATTTATTTTTATTTGTGATGAAAAGTTTTGACAGTTTTCAAATGTATTGTTTAAGGTCATGTAAATCAACACAAGTAGTTTCCTTTCAGAGATGAATACACAAAAGTCAGTTTCCATCTTGTATAAAATTTGAAATGTGACACAGACACATACTGAAGAAAATATTATCCACAGGGTAGAAAATAAGAATTAATTCACAGTAGAGAAAAATACGGTTAACAGGACAGGAAAGAATTAATCCAGTGTACAGAAAAATATGATCTATAGGACAGAAAATAATTAATTCACGTTACAGAAAAATATGATCTACAAGACAAGACATAATTAATTTGAAAGTACAGAAAAATATTACCTACATGGCAGAAAAGAATTAATCACAATGTACAGAAAAATATGATCTACGGGACAGGCCCGAATTAATTTACAGTACAGAAAAATATGATCCACAGTGTAGAATTTGATCCATGAATTAGGGAAAAAATCAATTCAGAGAATAGAACAATAGGATTCACAAAACAGAAAAAGTCGATCTACAGAGAATTCATTGTGCACAAAATTTGAACCGCACCGCTGAAAAATATGATTAAGAACACAGTAAATCTTATGCTTCCAACTTGAAAGAACGTATGTTTTTTTTTTTACTTCCTTGGCACTGAATGTCTGATCAAAAGTTACTTTTGCATCATTGTTTTAGTTCTGACTAGCAGTAGAGCCCGGCGTTGCCCGGGGATGTAACAGTAATAGATAGATCAAGTATCGACCATCATAAAGACGAAAAATAAAATTGACAAAGATTATTGTTTAAGGTTGACGGACACGCATGTCTTAATTAGTTTTTTTTTTTTTTTTTTTTTTTTACGAATTGGTCAAACCCAAACTCAAACAAAAACATTGTTTTCAATCGTTATGAGTCTACCGATTGAATAGGATTTTATTATAATCAATTGTCTTGTAAATGGAATTTTTAAAGCATTCTGAATGTAAAAATAAAGAAAAAAAGTGTGCAAGACAATAAGAAACACTACCTGACAAAAAAAAAAGTGAATTTTTGTTGAAATCGGTTTAAAAATGTAGGAAATCCAATCCCATATATAAACGAACACACACACACACACACACACACACACACACACACACACACACACACACACACACACACACACAAACAATCTGGGTTTTATAATAAGTATAACTCGATATGAGTTGTCCCCCTCTCATTAATGCTTTTTAATCGTCTTTTCAAATTGATTTCATGCAAAAACAATTATGTTTTTCCAATTTTTTGGCGCTGTCAGAACCACTGTAGTCCTGTGAAGTTTTGTTGAAATCGGTTGAAAAATGTAGGAAATACGATCCCATATATAAACGTATAGACACACACACACACACACGATCTGCGTTTTATAATAAGTAAGATTTAACTATATTTTAAAACTAACTACGCTAATTTTTATTAGAACTGTCTAACTGGTATCTATTATTTTTTCATTATTTATCTTGAAAATGATCCGAGTTTTCTTCTGCGATGTGTGTCCATATATAATTCTATGGCCTTATTCATTTTCCAAAAAATAAGAAACAAATCTACTGGTTCAAGTTACTGACCGAAACCTTATATAAATATGATCCATAAGGCACGAATACATCCAAAATATTCATCTCTGCTGGTATTAGTCCAATCTTAAAAAAAGAATTTATAAAGACCAAACTAACACGCAACGCTCTTGCAACATACAGACAATTTTTTTTGGTGGGGGAATATGTAACGTCGTAACGACGTTACTGTAACGTTGCAATCAATTTTTTTTCATATTTTTCCTGACGCCGACCTAGTTGTTCAGTCCCAACATCGTCACAACGTTATGGTAACGTTGCAAGCTGCTGTAGCTGATAAATTCCATACTAGTCAAATAACATCAGAATACTTTTTCTTCACTTGACAATATGTATAGAAGTTATAACATTTCTTTTTCTATTTTTTTAAATCGAGAATCTCTAATTTAGATGTTGAATACACGTTCTTCCCGGAAATTATTATCCATTTTCTGTTAAAGCAACTTATTTGCAACGTTACCGTGTAGCGGTGAAAGCACGTTGTTAGGAATCTACAAAAAAAGTTTTTGCAACTTTCATGTAACGTTGTAGAAATATTGTAGCAATGTCAGTTTATTAAGCGGGAATATTTTTGGAATAAGACAATTCTCTTTACCGGATTATGCCTGATTTCCCCAAGTAACGTAAACCCATATTTTTTTATAGCATCTTCTATGTGTTACGTCTTTTTTTTTCAATCATTTCACCCCAAGCAAGGCGATAATGTCGCTAGTACGCAAGGGGGGTTTATAGGGAATGAAAGTGAAAAAGAAGATTGAGAATAGGGAGGATTGAGGAAAGGACAAAAGATGAACGGGGTTTAAGAAGACTTTCAATTGCCATGAAAGTATTTGTATGGACGTTGCATTTAAATTTTTGAAGATTGTAGTTATCAGGGAAGCAAGGAAACGAAAGGGAGCTCTACAGGTGGGAAGTGCGAGAAAATAAACTGTTGGAGTAGAAGTGACGGTTGCATTTAGCTATTTCAACAGTAAAAGGGTGGCACCTAGCTGTCAATCTAGTAGCTCGCTTAAATTCATGTATTCGGAGCACCAGAGGAAAAAGCTCGTCAGAGAAGTTGCCATAAAAATATTTGTAGAAAAGACAAGACAAGCGCTAACGTTGACACTCATGACTCAACACAATTCCCTGTCTTTTGTAGCTCTCAGTAAATTTTGTCATTTTTCTATCTCTCTTAAACTCTGTTCTGCCAACGCTTTACGCATACTTGTTAGGTAAGTATGCACCGTTTTCCTCTGTTACTTTTGCCTTCAATATGTCCTGTGAGTGTCAAAATTTCTACTCCTTCTTTCCTCGCCATATGTCTCTTTCTGATGATAAGTATAAGTGTCCTTTTTGTTTCCACACTTTAACTCTCTTTTTATACACCCAGAAATTCTTTTTATC
Organism: Acanthosepion pharaonis; assembly: GCA_903632075.3. Lineage (NCBI taxonomy): Eukaryota > Metazoa > Mollusca > Cephalopoda > Sepiida > Sepiidae > Acanthosepion > Acanthosepion pharaonis. The sequence goes on from CAHIKZ030000273.1 coordinate 3,054,639, forward strand.
TGCTTTTTGTCCTATGTGTGTGTTTGATACTTTACCATGTTAACGATAATCATTTAAATCTGTAAACATTTCCCACTATTGTGTAAATTATATGATTTTTTTCTTTTTAGAATAAATTGTGGTATATAGGAAGTACGGAAGAAGTCACCCCACCAGAAATTGCTTCCACGGGCCGTTTTTCACTACGCTTTATCAGGGAATCTCCGACGACACTCATCAACCCAACGTTTGATTTAAAGAGCAAACCTCATGGTGGACATTTTGGATGCGGTTATAGATTTCCCGCGACACAATCTGTTCTAAAGTCAAAAATTCAATAACAGCGCGATGCTTCAAAAGAGAAGCTTCTGTGAGTGCAATCAAGCATAACAAACAGCAGCAGCAGCAGCAGCGCTCATCAGCAAGCAGGTTAGGTTTAACGCTCCAAGTTCTCCAATGAGAATTGTCCCACGGTACAATAGCCTAGCAGATTGAAGTGTTGGTTCGCGAATTTTCTGATATAGTAATTGTGAGTTCAATCGAGCAATAACTGACTGGTACTAAAATAACAAACTGGAAGAGATATCCCTTGAACGAGAACACTCTATCGCCGTAAATAACGAGTTTAGTTCGAAATTCCCTATAGGTTACCTAGAACAGGACGGGCAACAGTAGTATTAAAATAAGAACTAGACAAGATGTTCCTAAAACGAGGACAATCTACCTCGATAAAGAAAGAGTACAATTCGAAATTCACCGTTAGTTACCTGGATCGACATGCAACTGATAAAGGCTGAGGACACAACGCACGAAACCTTGTGATAACAACAACAAAGATCAGGACAATGATCCTCGTGTAAATAATATAACTAGTTTGAGTAAATATTAAAAAAAATTCAGCTTGATCCTATGGAATTTTAAATGCCGTATTGAATAAATACTTGACAGAATAACTACTTAACATTCTCTGTGTAATGTTTAGACAAGTTAAATCAATATTCACTTTAGTATAGTTTTAAAGAGAGAGTCGATGTAAATCTGAAGTAATTTCTCATGAGCATGTCAAACGCTAGCTGATCTCGTTCTTAAATAGCTTCGTCATATCGAGACTCACATGGATGTTGTGAATGACGTCTCTTTCAGAAATGTCTAAAATACCATCTGTATGCAACCGTTTTCCCGGGTCAATGATTAGAAATGGCTCCAATCAAATAAATCTTATATATCTGAAAGCAAACGATCCTTCATCAGAATTTATAGACTTCTCCTACAAAATCACAGACAATGCGCTATACCAACAACAAAAATCACATGACTCTTACTCTTCCATCAGCAGCAACAACAATTAGAAAATGGTTATCACATATAACTAGAAGAGAAAATAATAAGCTGTTCACTTTCTACGTTACAAAAAAAAAAAAAAAAAAGGCTTGGATGGAAACTCCAAGCAGTGCTTGAAAGAGCAATAACAGTTAATGGACTTGAAAAGTCTAATTCTAAAAAAAACTCTTCTAATTTCTAAAAAAAAAAAAAATTCTTTAAAGAAAAATATTTTATAGATTTTAACGAATTTACTGTTCGTTCAAGGAACGCTGAAAGATTTGTTGTATCTTTTCTTTGTGTGCCGTGTCCCCTCAGGGCGTAAAAATCATGTCTCTCCACAAATTCCTGTCCTTATCGCTTCTTAATAAATTTCGCCTTTCTGTTATTTTTCCTAAACCCTGTCCCGCCATCCATTTACTCAACGTGGGCTTCGACAACCCAAAAGAAGTAATGTACCCCACTCAGGTGCCCAGACGAGTACCTCGTGTCAACTAGTCATCATATACGACAACCAGCTTCATATAAAAGACATATTGTTCATGCATTTAAGAAGTAAGTAATGCGTTGTTTTCCTCTGTCTCTCTTGCACTCAATCTGTCCTGTGAGTATCAGATTCTCCAAACCCTCCTTCCTCATTATTGTAGAGTAGAAATGGAAGGTCTCATTAGATAAAGGGGGACTTCCACAGGCAGATATAAGTTACCTCATCCAGTGTTATATGTTATATAAACAGGCCAGGGGCCAGATATATTTTTGTATTTGTATCTCGTTGGTATGAGAATAAAGTAATTGAGAATTACTACTACCATTGCCGTTGTAGTTGTTTTACATGGCGCTGTGAACAGGATCTGGTGAATACGTGGAACTATCTTAACAAAATAAGACATGGCATCTGCACCAAGCGGAACCCTCGATTTGATTACTCAACTCATGCAACAAATGATAAGAGAAAACTATCGCGCTTCGGAGGGATGAAACCCCTAATGAAACGCAAATATTCAACACGAAAAAAAATACAGACTGTCCTGTCATTGAACCCAACGCATCGGACAACGACTGGAAATTATTCCTTGACGCTTGAACTCGGTATAAGGAGAAGCATAAACATAACCCAGTCGAAATACGCAACCAATTGAGAACGACCTGCTCACCCGAAGAGTCAGCAGGCTCCTTTTCGACCTTATAGGACCAAAACCTTAAATTCGGCTACGGAAGAAAGGCTTTTTGCTACACATCCGATTCAATGCTTGCACAAGGAAATTCACCGGCAGACCTTTCATTCCACACGTCAGGTTGAAGGTGTGCTAATCACTCATTTTTTAGCAAATTTTGCTTGTTTATAGTTGATTGTCCCAACACGGAAGGCTGCTGTCAGCCAGTCGACTACTTGTGCGACATGATAGCAGGGTAAATGATTGCGGAACTCGCAAACAAAGAGCACTAGAGTCGTGTTTTGGCCGAAGCTGCCAAATTCATCAAACTCGAGCAAAAGTTTGACCGATCGTCAGCTTAGAAACGACGGACAAGTCAGCTGCATGGTTATTAAATGATGTTAACCCGTCAACCTCGTCCTATATACAGATATCTGGCTACGAGCACTGTGCGCTTCGACAATCCTGAAGAAGTAATGTACCTTCTTCTTCACCAAATAATAATCCTCGTATAGGTTGCGGGAAGACAGTCCACCCAAGTGGATCAATTATTAGGAGAGATTGCCCAGCAGCTAACCGGGTATGTCATAATTGTGGGATTATGGGTCACATAAAAAGGGTATGCCAGAAATCTACTAAAACTGAAATTGGAATCGTGCACAGATCAACGAGATGCGAGACAGGCGTGACTCATTCATCTTCTCAAGCACTAGTCTGAAAGTACCTCCCACCCGCTATGCTGACAAATCAAAACGGTGCTGTGACTCATCTTGCGTGGAATGGAAAGCTATTTAAAGCAGGTGTCCCAGATCCACCGCCATCATTGACAATAGAAGTGACTTAATTTGGACGCATCCAGACTGCTCCAATTAGCCACGGTAGTCATCGTATCCTCGCGTTCGCCGATACAGGGTCTTAGACTTGTTCAAGTGGACCAGGGATATTAAAACTACTCAGGTACCCGGATGAGTACCTCGTGCCAATTAGTCATCCAGCTTCATACAAAAGGCGTGTTGTTTATGCATTTAAGAATTGGCTCGAGGATGACACGACAGGTGGTGTATGTGTCAAGCAACACGTCTGGGTTTTACTTACCAGAATCTGCCCCGAAGAACCTACATCTGTTGCCACATAATTTCTCAGCCCAGACATCACAGCTCAACTCGTTGAAAGGCGCAAAGAGAAAAGGCCATGTGCACATGCCCACGTAGAAAACCCATCCCAGCGATGCCTAGTATCATCCCGATCCTTCCGACGGAAACTAACAAGCACCTACTGGAACGATGGATACGTAACCATTTCAAGTCCAGCGCATTTAGTACATGCCCACACCAACCTTTGCAGACGATGACAGGAAAGCCATTGGACCTTACCTTCGTCTCTGACGCGACGCAATCAACGGTTCACACACCGATCCCTGTCCCTAACCACTGGATGAAAAGAATAAAACAAGACCTCGATCGAGACGTCGCATTGGGTATAATTGAACCAGTGTCAGTGATCATTCCTACAACCTGGCGCTCAAGGATGGTAGTCGCACCTAAAATAAAGTTGGCCCCCAGACGCCCGGTGGACTTACAAGAACTGAATGCTTCCTACATAAGGTAAACTCACCACACCCCGTCCCCATTTAATCAGGTCTCCATCATTCCGGCTCAGACTAGGAATGCAGTTCTGGACGCATGGAACGGGTACCACAGCTTACTGCTTTCCCCAGCCACAAGAGATGCCTCTACATTTATCACTGAATGAGGTCAATACAGATATCTTCGTGCTCTCCAGGGATTTCACACGTCTGGAGACGGATATACCCGTCGGTTCGGCGATATTACAGTGGACATGGTTCGAAAATCCAGTTCATAGACGATAGCCTCCTTTGGAAAGATTCTATAGAGTCTTCGTTCTGAAATACAGTGGAATATATAACCCACTGTGGGGAAAAATGGGATTGTGTTGAACCCTGACGAATTCCATTTTGCAGAGAATGAGGTGGAGTTTGCCGGATTCTTAATAACGGCCATTGGTGTGAAACCAACGAAGAAAATGACTGAGGTCACGGGCGTCATGTCTTTGTTTGGACTGGTAAATCAGGTATCTTATGCATTCTCGCAAACTGGGGTGATGCCCCCTTCCTGGAATTACTGCGCTCGAAGAACCGAAAATTTTATTGAGACTAAACGCTTGACCAACTTTTTGAGCAGTCGAAGCGAGTAATCGTGCGAAAAATTGAGGACGGAGTTAAGACGTTCTAGATCAATAAAACAATATACCTTTCAACAAATTACAGTAAAACAGGAATCAGTTACTTTCTTTTTCAAAAACACTGCAATTGTCCTGGATAAAGCTAACCCTTATTGCAATGATGGTCACTGAAAAATTATTTTGGCTGGATATCGTTTTACCAACGACACAGAATCCCGCTATACACCGGTCGAAGGTGAAGTCCTGGCTCTTATCTATGGGATAGAATCATGTCGAATGTTTATATTGGGATACCCAGATTTGCTAGTAACTGCTGACCATCAACTATTCATAAGCACTCAGATCGGGCACTCGAGAACATAAAGAACCAACGTCTCTTTAATTTCAAGGAACGCACACTAATGTACAAAATTCCGCAAAAAACATCACCCCTGGAAAAATTAATGCTGCACCCAACTGTGTTTCCCGGTACTCAGCATGGAGCCCAACAGAGGACTCAACAGAAATTCCCCAAATATCATCTGCATATGTACAAAAGAAGCGTAGACGGTCATTCTACGAGACGACTACAACTGACGCAGTCGAACCAATCGACAGTGCAATCAAGGCTGCATCTATGTCCACATACGAACATGACTCTAGATTGAGAGCTATCATATGGGATTGGATCGTTGTCGCGGCAGCTATTGATGAAGTATGTCGGACTCTGACGGAATATATACGGACTGGTTTCCCCAAATCACGCCATGACCTGCCGTCGGGGATCTCTCGTTTTTGGCCTATGCGCGTGGAATTGTACTGCATCGAAGGATCACCGGTAAACGGGAATAAAATCCTTATACCTCGACAACATCGTGCGGAAGTACTTGAATCCCTACTTTATGCGCACCAGGATGTAAATGGTACGCTAGCAAGTGCGAGACAACGCCTATTTTGGTCTGGTTTAGATGCCAGCATCTGATAGACCAGAGCCCAATGCCAGATATTTAACTATCACTCAGTCACAGCCTAAAGAGCCCTTGATGCCTTCGTCTAACCCTGAATTATCATTCCAACAAACCGTAATTAACATTTTCGACTTACACGGTAGAATTTATGTTATATATATGTTAATGCAGATCGGTACACTGGTTGGGTGGAAGTGGCGCTAATGTCATCTGGGAAGACCAGGGCAGTATGCGACACCCTTAGTTCTGCACATATGGTGCACCTGAAGAACTTTCTTCCGACGGGGGACCACCTTTTAATTCCCCAGAATATGACTCGTTCCTTAAGAATTGGGAAATACGGAAACGTACTTCATCAGCTTACTACTCACAAAGCAATGGCCGGGCAGAACTGGCTGTACTCATAGACAACACGGACAGATGTGGTCGCCTGTGTCATGATCGTGCAGCCCGTGGTTTGCTGACCCAGTGCAACACTCCCGTTCAGGATTTTGGCATGACCCCTGCTATGATTTTATGTAAATGCTACATATCATTGTTCTCAGTATCAGCAAAAAAAGAACGTTCTATTTATAAAGAAACATTGGGTTAAGAATATTGACAAATAAGGAAATTGTTGAAAAATAAATATTTATTGTGTAATATAAACGCCTTTATTCATCATTACCTGATTGATTTAACTACTGATGTTATTTGTGGATCGAAACCACATGAATCTTGAACTAAAGATGAAATCTAAGGGTGGTTCTTACTTTTTATTACTGACAAGTGTGATGGACGCACCCAAAAGATTAAAAATCCGCTATCACCCAGGTACAAACATCTACGACTGTATGTGTATGATTGGGCACTTCGGCGTGGTGTAATGATTAACAAGCTTGTCTTGCTAGATCATTTACGACTGAGTAGTCAGTTTGGTCCTCACTATGTGCCCCATACTTTCGTCCTTGTGCCACATCTTAGCTACGCTTGGAAAATCACTATATTGGGCTTCGACGTGATGTAATTGATTAGCAAGCTTGTCTCGCTCAAAGAAAATTACGAATGAGTAGTTAGTTCGACTCTCACTGAGGGCTCCACACTTTCGGCTTTGTACCACATCTAAGCTACGCTTAGAAAATTATCTTCATCCACTCCCCATCATTTCATGATGCATGAAATTTTTATATTTTTTGTTTAAAAAAAAAAAGAAGACATATACATTCATCAAATTTTTATATCATGAGGTGTTTTGTAGGTCTTCTCTGAATAAGCGGTATTGTGGTATATGCAGAATTAAAAGGTGATGGATGAGTTCTTGAGGTGAATGAGTAAATTGTAATGAATGAATGGTTTGTGAGTCTGATTAACTAGGACTAAGATAGCTAATGAAGATTTCCCCTTCGACCTTGTGCCAAAATTTTGTATTATACAGAACCTGTATATGTGTAATTACATAAAGTCCGACTTCTTTAATACTATCCTCGTGGTTTGGCACCTTTTTTTTTTTTTTTTTTTGCTCAGCCGTCATTGAGCGACTTTACAACTTTTCGCGACAGAGTGTTTTGGTGATACAGTCTTGCTCATATTTTTATATATACAGTGTAACCCGGAATTTTCAAGGTGCTGAAAAATTATAGTCCTTAATTGGAAACCCGGATATAAGAGACTTCTTCTCCGGCCCCGCCAACTCTCTTATATCCGGGTTACACTGTGGGCAGCACCTCGACGTGGTGTAATGGTTAGAAAGCTTGTCTTGCTAGATCAATTACGACTGAGTAGTGAGTTCGATCCTCACTGGGTGCCCCATACTTTCGGCCTTGTGCCACATCTAAGCCGGTCTTAGAAAATCACTATCCGGGTTACACTGTAGCTGCATATTGATCCATTCCGGATAGTAAGTACATACTTTTGGGTTTTAGGCTTTTCTTTTGTGCCTTTGAAACAATAAAAACCTTGTTTGGAAACATTAATGATTGTTTTATTTCCTGTTTTAAACTTTGGTCTGTCTTTGCTCTACACAACAAAATATATGTATAATGGGATAGCAGGACTATGCTTACCTTACATATTTTTTTTTTTTTTTGGCAGTGATTTGTCGTCCGGCAGTGGCCTGATCCCAAGGATGCCGAGTTAAAGTGGCCCGACTGTACACCAGTTCAGACATTTTATGTGTGCCTATTATTTCCCTCAGGCAATAAATAAATAAATAAATAAATAAAATAATAATCTACAATCGTTTACTGGGCACGTTTGAAAAACGGAAGCGATTTATTACGCGAGCGATCGTCAAATATTTTCCCCTGTGTTTCCAAAACAATTGAAGTATCGTCTGCTTACTAATTTTCCTAACTCTAACAACTGAACCAAATTTCTTAAACACTATCATACAAGAATTAAAAAAGAAGAAAAAAATTAACCATAACCCCACTACAAGAAATTTAATTGAATACTTTCGCAACAAAAAAATAAATAAATAAATAAATAAAAATGGTTCTTATAAAGCAAGTGATAATTCATTACTACTTTTCTTTAAAAAAAATAAGTCAACAGTCTTCTATGTACTGTGCCCCTTCAGGACATAGATGATCATGACTCTCCACAATTTCCTGTCCTTTGTAACTCTTAGTAAAGTTTATCTTTCTGATATCTCTCCTAAACTTTGTTCTGCCAATCATTTACACAAACTACTTAGGTACATTATGCACTACTTTCCTCAGTCTCGTATATCTTGAATATGTCTTGTGAGTGTCAAATTCTCCAATCTCTCTTTCCGCATTACGTGCCCTATGAATTTCAACTCTAATTCTAAGTATAAGTGTACCTTTTGCTTCAGTTTTCCCTAAAACTTCGCTGATCACGTGTTTATCCCATGGTATTTTCAGTATCCTTCTGTAGAACCACATTTTGTTAATTAGACTTCTAAAATCTACAAATCGCTTCCGCTTTCCAAACGTCCCAGAAATTAACGCAAATATTGATGTGATCTAATTATCATAAATCTAATTATCATAATCTGTGAAGAGATTGACCAACATTTGCTGCCATAAAAATGCTTTTGGCGATTTTTTAAAATATATTCTTGGATATTTTTGGTTAATTTTTGTTAATTAGACTTCTAAAATCTACAAATTTTTACATCTGTCAATGAATTAAATATATTAACTTGTGTAAACATTACATTGAAAAAGTGAAGAAAAAAAAACTAACACGTACACAGAATCTGTTTGTCTTTTTATTTAATCAAATAGCAATAGATCAAGTTAACCATTTTTCTTACTTTAATCAGACTAAATTCTGGGCGCCATGTCGTAATCTAATAACTAGCAAACTGGTTTCGTAAAGTCTTAATGAATTAGATCCTCACTCGGTACTCCGAAATTGTAGCCTCGGGCGAAAATTAAGTTATTCTTAGTGAAAAACAAAAACAAAAAACTAATCACAATAAAATATAATAATTAGAATAAAATAATATTTGAGTTGCGGCTGCTAGGTAATTTTCAAGGTGCTGAAAAATTATAGTCCTTAATTGGAAATCCATCTTCTTTCCCCTACGCAAGATTCGAAATTTATTACCTTAATAAACAGCAATTGTGGCACAAGGCCAAAAAGGGGGAATGGGTTGAGACTAATCGACACTGTCTTATACCTAACTAGTCCGATTCAGGTCCCATTCATTCATTACAATTTACACAACTACCACAAAAAGTCATTCGTCATCATTCACTCCTCCATATACTACCGCATACACACAGAAGAACCTATAAAATACCCCATGATATAAAAATTCTTGAATATAAAATTATATATAAAAATTTATCGATGATAAGCAATGAGTGGGGAGGGGATGAACCCGAAATCAAATTAAAATGTAACAAAACATACAAACTAAAAATAATTCATGTTAGTAGGACCCGTCCAACCCTCAAAAGACCACTGTATCCTGTCTTCAGACAAAATCAGCAGGACAGGAAGAAGCCGAAATGAACATATTAATTTAAAAAAAAGGGGGGGGGTACATAGGGAATTCATTAAACGCATACAAACTACCACAAGTAATATTTGGAAAGAATTGAATTCTTGGATTTCAAGCTTTCAAGATGAATAATGGCTGCCAAGATAAATACGAGAATTGCGATATTCGCCATAATTGAAACAAAAATCTGTTTGGAAGTAGGTAGTTCCTACATTTTACTTTCTTTTTTAAATTTGAAAGTGAAAAAAATCATGTGCTGAAATTTCTCAGTTAATAAAATTAATTGAATTGTTCTCTACTTAGATTCAGTCTAACCAATTTCATCGATTTTGTTTTATTGCAATGATTTATCTTCTCTCGATTTTGCTCGAAGAACTATCCGCCATATTTCTTTTATTTTTTTTAAGTAAATGCGAGAAGGGAAACCTTGATCAATGTTGAATTAGTATATAACGGTAACAATATCTCATCCCAGAAATTAACGCAAAATTTAATCTTAAAGTATAAAACTTATGGCAGCCATTAAAGTTCTAAAGTTTATTTTAATAAGGCAGGCAACTAAACAAATTCGTCCTTATATAATCATAATTCCTAAAAGACAAATGTTTCAAGAAGTGATTGTGTGGTGTTTTTTTTTTTTTTTTGTGAAACTATTTTTTGATCATTCTGAACAAATTTTACACATTGTCTAATGTAAATTGTAAATATTACCGTTAATTGCACAAGTGTATTTTTTTTCTGTAGCACCTTTAAATTCGATATTGTATAAATGTTGATTAGCGATTAAACTCTGGGAAAATGTACGAACTGGTAGGCCAGACTGATTAAAACGAAAAACTTCATCCCCACAAAGGATAGCTTTCATTCTTATTTTCGTTTTTTAAGGATTTTTTTTTTGTTAATTCACTCCAAATAATATAAAGTTACTTATTGCGAATATTAACTCGCCCCAAGAAATTATAAATTTTAAATCAAAGTTTGTTGCTTTTTAATTTTTCATGCCCTTTTGAAATTATAAATTTTAAATCAACAACTCCAACCCCCCAGATAAAAATTACCAAAAAATCAGGGTTATTCACATTTTATAAGTGCGAATGATATAGGAGGTACTTACAAGGAATTTATTATAATTCTTAAAAAAAAAAAAAGCTGTTTTTGACTTGTTATTTGTGGTGATCGTGAATGCAGACCTCACACTTAGAAATAGCATAGTCACCCACATTTGGAGCGAGCACAATGGAAGTGCTTCGCTCAGGGAGAATTTGGGGTGAATTAACAGAAAAGAACTGTTTTTAATCGTATACAAAAGTTATAGTAACTTTTTAAACATTATAAAAATATAAAGGAAGGGAAATAAGACATAAAGTTCTTAAACTTAATATTTTTTAACAGTACGATCGTCTGAAGCATTCTGTGCACAAAGTTCTCCCTATTCATAGCATTGTCTTTGGCTTGATCTCCCAGATTTATTTAAATTACTCCAGGAAATGACGTAACCTCGTGAATCCTAGATTTGCCAATAAGTTATTTAGACTAGAATCCCGAATGAATGATACCTGCATTGTTGGGAAAAGTTTAAATCCTCAAGTGATGACATCCGCTAATCTTCAATGAAATATCAATTGATATAGGCTGCTATTGAAGGGTTAAATAACTACTTGGTTCTCAGAGAAACAACTTTTCTGACGGTTTGCATAAAGCGTATCACTTGTCACATCTCAAAGGCTGTTTTTCAAGATGCGGTTCCCATAAAAAGACTAACTCTGGAAAAGAAATATTTGCTTGCTCACTTGGTTATCTCTGACAAAAACGAATCTGATAGCACGTGAGTAGTCCCCTTAATTAAGTCTTCGATAAATAACCAATATGTTTATTTTCAATATTTGTTCTATTAACCAGAGTTTAAAAAGTCTATATATATATATATTTTGCATTGTAGTGACTTTGGTAATTTTGTGCCAAGATTTTAGGGAATTAAATGCAGGTCAGTCGCTAGAGAGTTTTGAATTGGGGAAGGGGACTATGCAAATAATAATATGCACAGTAAAATTAGTTTAACATTTTTCAAAGGGTTATACTGCAAGCGATTTTCTAGAGAGCACCCGCCGTTTAGCGACAGCCCAACTTAAATGACTCTGAACTATTGGTACAAGCAGTAAAATTTACGGCTTACAGACTTAATAGTGATGTTTTCACGTAAATTTATAATGTTCTAGAATAAACCAAGTTAAAAACAAAACAAAGACTGTCAAAAATATATTTAACTTGAAATATCTGTTCTTATATTTGTAATAGCTGAAACGTTGTTGTCTCGCTTTTTTGCCCTTGTGTATCAATAACACCAAAAGTTTTGAGATTTATTCAGTGATGGAAGAAATTTCTGAAATGGCATCCAACTAATTGGACATAGTTTTTAATATTCTCCAGACGCCAAGACTATAATAACTGAGCAGTACTAAAAAATAAGAACTAGACGAGATGTCCTTAAACATAGACAGTAAAACAAGAACAGTCTACCACCATGAATTAAATAAAGTGTTAAGTTCGGAATTCTCTGTTGGTTAGTCGGTTCGGCATACACTTGAAGGTTGGGAGGGCATCACAGTCGAGATTTTGTGAGGACAACAGTCCGCATGTAAATAGTGCAAATAACTGTAAAAGTTCTTCATTATGTTGCAAAAATGTTGTCGTCTATATAGAAATTATTATACAGGGTAGTTCAAAACTCTTGTCACCCCCCCTACCAAAAATTAATGAGAACAATATAAGAACAAACAATAAAAGCACATGTAATGGATCCAGTTTATTCACTTTCATTGAAGCTGTCACACATCGAGAAGTTCTGTATGGACAACATCATTTGCGTGGCACAAAATGATACGGCGCCATGTCCTGTGTGATATTTTACGAAGTTGTGCTTTGTTGATTGTTGCAAGGACTCTCCGAATGGCGTCCTTCAACTTGTTCTGATATCGTTCATGTGAAACCCTCTCCTTGAAAGAGCGTTGAAATAGAAAATTATATTCTTGTAGGTGGTGACAAAACTTTCGGACCACACTGTATATATTTTTTTTTACCACAACGAAGATTTCTTCGTTGTGCTACAAAAGTATTAGATCACAATCTTGTAAACTTGGCGCCCAGAGCTGATTAAAACCTTGCCCTGCTAGTTGAACGTCAGGCAAAAATGGGTGAAACATGAGACGATGTCTATAACTCTTAGAATCGCCCTGGTTAAACATCCACTTTTTGACTTAGCGTCTTTGTTCCTCTGCATATATTCGTTAATAAAAAAAAAAAAAGCTAATTCGTTTAGTGGCTATTTTTTTACGGAGAATATTGAACCCAAATTGTCTTTTATCCCTACCTCTTACTGCGGTCACCTAACTTTGAAATACCGGTTCCAATACGCAGTGGAGTAGCGAGGGGGGGGGCGGACAGCTCAGGAGGGGTGACACAATGTCACCCCCAACAAAATTTTTCAACCAGACTAAGGTGCCAAAAATAGTCTGAAAACAGTGGTGGAGACACAGGGTTTCGCAGGCGGGCATATGACCCCCCAGTTTTGTCCCCCCGTCAGAAATTTTCTAATAAATTGTCGGGAAATTTGTGAGTCGGAAAAATAGCAATGTTTTCAGCTTTTGATTTGAACTGATTATTTTGTGGTATTGGATTTTGTCTTGGATCATACATGTCAGCAGTAACGTACCGGTCAGTAGAGTAAAATAGAAGTAGAGCATGTATGAAAATTTAGCTACAGCTAACCATTCAGCATAGGGTGAATCGGGGTCATTGGGGTGACATTCGAGCGGACCGCCCCGGGTGATGTTTACTCTAGCTACGCCACTGCCCATACGATCACTGAAGTTAAACAACGCCGAGCCTGGTCTTCACCTAGATGGGTGACTGCTTGGTGCCGTAATCTTATATGTGCGGGTGGTGTAATGGATAATGACTTGGAATTGTTAATCGGAGAGCCGCGTTCCAATTACCGTTTGGGTTCGTTGACTTATGCGCAAATATCCTTGGGAAAGGTATAAATCCACCTTTTCTCCGCCCCACCAACGCCGTGTGTGCATTAATTAGTAAGACTTGTATCACTAAAACCATTATCATTTTCAAAAAAATAGATAAAATTACGTACAAAATATTTAGATTTCGGCTTTAAATAAGCCGTAGAGGTTGATATGCAGTTAAAGTAAACAAAAACAACCAACCAATAAATCTTACTGTAGGCTGTACCGCAAATTCTGTGTTAGTATTTATCAAGTCACTAATTATTACGACCCAGTCGGAGCTCTGTCCGGAGACAGAGCCTCTGCTGAGAAAAACAGACTAGAAAAGTACTCGATCTCTGGTTAAATTTTGACCTCTGGCCCGAATGTACGCTCTCGGGTTCCAAGTAAATAACATTAATACTTATAGTGATTTTCCAAGCGTAGCTTACATATGGCCCAAGGCCGAAATTATGGGGGCGCCCAGTGAGGATCGAACTCACTATTCAGTTGTAACTGTTTTAGCGAGACAATCTCGCTAACCATTACACCACGCCGAAGTTCCCAGTAAATGATACTTAACTGGGTTTCTCTGGATTTTCTTCCGTTGAAGTCGTCTGAATCGAGTGTATTGTAATTTTGACGTCTATTCTCATGATTTAACGCTTGATATTAAATATATTTTGCCTAAATGAATATCTGCCCTTTTTCGCCTTTTTATGGCGGGGTTTCTTTTTTTGTGGAGTTTCGAAATAAGCGGAAAAGTTCTATGAGACCAACTTTACCCTAGTACAAGAAAGCCCATTACATTCACTAAATATCGTTGTTTTCCCCCAGACTTTAATAAAACACACACATACAATAAAAATACATTTGAATTTCAAGTAGACGGGGCGGTTGTAATATAAATAAATATTTATAATTTTCAGTTATGAAACTGTCTGAAAATGCGCGTAATCTAAATTAAGGTGCGAGCGGAAATATTTAATTTTTTTTTTTTTTTTTCGGTTTTATAATTAATAAAAGGTGGGTGTGGAATAACGATGTCCCGAAAAAATAAATCTATAAAAATGTATAAAATTAATTGTCCCGTTCTTTCTACTTGCAACTTAAACGTAAGCAAGTGTAACATACAATGAATGACTTCTCAATCATGAATTACCACCCATATATTTTTAAGGCCTTCTCTTTTTTGCAACATTCAAGAAAAATACAATCAACACGAGTAGCTATATTCTATAAGAAATATATTTAACAAGTCATCGCTGAAGAATTCTCTTATTTAGAAGTTCTTCATAATTTGCACTTAAATTGCATCGCAAATATCATTTATTCAAGCTTGCAGCTGATTGAATGTCCAATGTATTCGGTTAAACATTCAGCGTTAGATTATTTCAACTCTAAAATCTTTTTAAATTATTTCTAATTTAAAATGTGTATTTTGATCTTGTATTTTCAAATCCAGTGATTACCAGTTATTCTGTTCATCTTATAAAATCTGATACCCAAACCCTTGGATACAAAATGCCATTATGGATCAGTGGATAGCACGTCGAACTACAGCTTCAGTCAGTGTTCGTATTCAAGTTATGAACTTTGAGATATATTACTACTCTCTTCATCAATGGATATCTTCCCACGCGCCTAACGGTAAGTACATTCGTTTACTTGTAAAATCGCTATCAATATATTACTAGAGACACGTTTCGGGCTGGACTTTTAGTGGTGTGGGACTTCGGGGTTAAAATGAAAAGTTGGTTTACCCACGCTAAGAAAGTTAATGGGGCAGATAATGACAAGGAAATACACGGGTTATTTTTAACAAAAGATAAGGAATTTATTTACGAATTTATACGCTTGAAGTTGTGTTAGTAGCTCATTTCAGGAAAATAAATCTAATTTTTGAGGTCAGTAGTTTAAACGAATTATCATTAAAAGGAAATGTTCATATAACAGATTAAACCATCTCTATCTATAAGAGGCCGTGTGTGTGTGACGAATTCACGGCCGCAATTTTCGATGGATTTGCACCAAAATTTACATGCACATGCTCCAAGTTAGCGGAAACGCCAAGACTGACTTTGCATTTCCCAACTCCCATCGATAGTGGAAATAATCGATTTTTTTCATGCTTCTACGGCAGTTTCATGTAGTTTGTGGCCATTTTCTACTGGCCAGAGTGAGAGCCAACAGCTGACTGACACGAATGTTAACTAGCATGCTACCATGCAAAAAATATCGATAGCTGCATTCGTCACAAGTGGGAAAATTTTAAATCTGCATGGCACTTTACTCCAATTGGCTCATTCGCTTGCTTAAACTCAACGTTGATTCTGGTTCCGCAGAACTGGGTTGGGTGTGAAAAAGTATTTGTTAAAATTCTTTTTTCATTCGGTTCTTCCAGTTACGAGTCCTTTTTTTTAAAGCTGATCGTTTTGTGTTCATTTTGTTTAGTTCTTTTTTCGTAACAGATTTAATGTTTAGGGCTTAGAAAAAATTCACAGTGTGAGATAGGCAAGAAGTAAGGCATGTAGCAACATCAGCACGGCAAAGGGCACTCCTTTAAAGGCAAAGAAGGGCAAAAATATTTTAAGTCAAGTGATAGCGATTGCTGTATGAGTCGTACGATTTTTGACTTAAGCACGGACAACGCCGGGCCATGCTGCTAGTCTGACATAAAATAATATTAAAAAATGTTTAAAACAAAGGTAAGAGTTCGTTGTTCATGGAAGGTATGTGCAGTTGCATACGTTCAAAAGTAGACAAAGAGAGCTTGAAATACTCAGCTTTCCTGGATTGTTAAAATAAAGTTCTTTGAAGTGTTGACTGCTTGGTTAAAACCGCTAATATAATTAACGAGTAATTTGACACTGGCGAAAATCTGGACGCGATGAACAGATTTTCACACGACTTCGGACATTCTTCTCCAGTTGATTATTTTTTTTTCTTATTTTATATCAAAAATGATTTCGAATAGGCTCGCTATTTTCTTATTTTTTTTTTCTAGGCTCAATGGCCAATTCCTGTAAAAACAAGATTTCATTGGTCCAAAGAAAATTTCACATAGTCTCGCGAATTTGTTTTCGTCTTTTTTCTCTGCTCGCCCGAATTTGAAGGGAGTGGGTAAGGAATTATTTAGTACTCACCATGCAGTCGGTGCTTAGCGCAATGCACTGAAGGTAACAAAGTTGAAATTACAAATCTTAAAATTCAAACGGTTTTCTTACACAAAATGCATATTCATTTCATCATCGCTTTGCGGACGAAGGCTTAAGAAAGCGATCCGCGTGATACAGTCAAAGCTGATGGGGGCTTATATTGGAACAGGCAGATTATGTCACAGCGGAAGTAACTAGAAGTAATTCTCGCTTGAGGGCACTGTTTCATCTTCGAAGAGGGAGGCCGTCTAAACTTTGTTACCATGTCTTCCTATCAGCAGCATCTATTCCCCACTGACAGTCATCTCTCGCAGCAAACGAACTTACTTATAGATCAGTGATTCTCAACAAAGATGGTAACGCCACCTAGGGGGCGCTATGGACTATCAAAAAGACATTAATTGTTCCCTAAGGTTATGTGGTGTGATAAGTTTAACAAGGCTAGTTAGATGAATTAACCCTTTAAACACTAATTGGAGCCAGTCAGAATATTTTAGACATTTATCTTTTTACCTATATGCGAGAGCGAGTAAAAAAAGCTTCCCTGATAACTACAATTATCAAAAACTAGCAGTAAAGCCCGGCGTTGCCCGGTGATGTAACAGTAAAGAGATAGATCAAGTATCGACCATCATAAAGACTGAAAAATAAAATTGACAAAGATTATTGTTTAAGGTTGACGGACACGCATGTCTTAATTAGTTTTTTTTTTTTTTTTTTTTTTTTTTTTTTTTTACGAATTGGTCAAACCCAAATTCAAACAAAAACATTGTTTTCAATCGTTATGAGTCTACCGATTGAATAGAATTTTATTATAAACAATTGTCTTGTAAATGGAATTTTTAAAGCATTCTGAAAGTAAAAATAAAGAAAAAAAGTGTGCAAGACAATAAGAAACACTACCTGCCAAAAAAAAAGTGAAGTTATGTTGAAATCGGTTGAAAAATGTAGGAAATCCGATCCCATATATAAACGAACACACACACACACACACACAACCTGGATTATATAATAACATAACTCGATATGAGTTCTCCCCCTTTCATTCTCGCGACAGCGATGCCTCTTAATCGTGTTTTCAAATATATTTCTTGCAAAAACAATTGTGTTTTTCCAATTTTGGGCACTGTCAGAACCACTGCAAGGTAATTTTACGTAGTCTTGTGAAGTTTTGTTGAAATCGGTTGAAAAATGTAGGAAATCCGATCCAATATATAAACGAACACACACACACAACCTGGATTTTATAAGTATGATTAGGAACACCATAAAACATATCGCACATCAAGATATACATCACTGGTTCACATCCCTACTTTTCAATATAGTCACCACCTCTTTCAATGACAATGTTCCACCCTAAAAATGGGACTCGGCTAGTTTCCGATGTAGCCAATTCCTTACAATAGCTTTAATTTCTTCATCGACACCTGACTTAAAATTCCCAGACTTCTCTCTCTCTGATCCAGTGAAAGAGCCACTGAGCGGCAAACATTCTGGTGGTGATTAAGTGAAAACTGTAAGGAATTGGCTGCATCAGCAGCCAGCCGAGTGTTACGAAGCTGGGATACATGCCCTCATTCGTAGGTGAAACACTGCAGTTGAAAGAGTCGGTGACTATTATAGATATCTTGATGTGTCGAGATGTGTGTCTTCCTTATTGTTTATATAATAAAACATTGTATTACTTTTTGACTCATTCTCGTATATATAAATTTTAGAGTATACGCATTTTACGCATTTAGATGCACCCGCAAAATATGTGTGGAGCAAAAAACTGCAAACAGAAGTTTAGTAACTTCTTTCTCTTTGGCTGCTGCAAATATCTGCAAAATGGCCGCTGTAGATGAAACGGTTAAGAATCGCTGTCATAACTGCACAGAAAAATACGTTATTCTCAATAATTGAAACTTTTAACACGCCATACTTTGGCACACAGAAGTCAAAATATTTTTTTTTAGCATAAGCTGCTTAGTATTGCTCAGAACAAAAATGTTTTCACGATAATATTTGTGAGATATTTTCCCCAAGATCCATATGTTAATAATAATAATACCGATATTTAAACATAGGATGTGTCTCGGCCCATTTTCTCTCTCCTATTCGATAAGAAAAAAAAAACACAACGTGTCATATTTCTGTCACGCAACCTGATATAGGATCTCTGTCTTGGTTCGTCTTCTCTCTCCAATTCGATAAGAAAAAAAAAACATCTTTCATGCTATCTGATATCTCCTATTTGCTAGTGAGGTATTACACTGTTTAGGCAACAGGAAGCATTTCTCTACGTCAACAAAGGAATATGAATAGTTAATGTTGCAACGGAATATATCATTAATAATAGAGATCTGGCTGCTAATGCATTGTTTTATATATTTCTTTTGTTTCATGTTTTCTTTCTTTGGATATTTTTACTTTGAATGATTTAAGGATTTTTTTTTTTTTGACATGTGATAAGAGTTAACTGTATCTCTAAAATTCCTAGGTTAGAAAATATTACCAGCACAATTACGAAATATTTTCGCTATTCTTTTATTTTTTATTTTTTTAATAAAAATCTGTCTTCACAATTACTCTGTATTGCTGATACCGTTACCATACATTCTCTAAAATTAGACTTGAAAATTTCGTGAAGTTTTAATCCGGACAGAAACTTTGAAATCGGAAATGACTGATCATCTTTTGGATCGGAGGGAACTTACCAACTTAGGATAATAGTCCTAGGTATGACTATAAGCTACATCCAGCAGCCTCTGATCGGGAGATTGAAGATTTTGAGGACCGTGAACCACCTCTTAATTGCTGTTGTTCATAGGTTCACCCTGACTCGGCGTGGTAGCACACGCTAGGGTTCCAGCAGTTGTCAAATGATAACTCCCAAAACAATCGCATTATAGTTAAACACGAGTACATAGTTCGAAGCTTATTGGCTGACTAACATTATGCTGAATGCATAATTCACCAAGAAAGTCGTTGGCAAGAAGCTTTGTTGCATGGGACTGGCAGTTTCGCCAGGACGCGTTCGCTGAGTGGGAGGAAACCATCGTACATACCTTCTTCTCCTGCAGTGTGTTACGCCGGTTGTGCAGGTTGATTGAGGACTTCATGGTTCACATGATGTACGGAAAGTTATGCTTCCTCGGAGTTAGTTCTGTCTGCAGTTCTTTTGCTTACTAAGTATTATGCGAGTTGTAGTGTAGACGACGCTACAGAAGAAATTCCACTGCGATAATTTTACTGCTTCCCAATTGATCTCCCCCCCCCCTCAGCTTAGTCAAGATCAAGACGGAAGGGTGGCAGCTTTTTACAGTGGAATTTGGTGAAAGGTGGGTGAGCATTTCGCGTCTACACCGAATGAAAGAAACTTGGAAAGCTAACTTGGCATTTCGACGTGGGTTAGGCATCAGAAGTTTGAACGTTGGCAACCCAGTCAAAAATAGACCTGTTTTTCTTTAGTTTCTTTTGAAGTTAACTTATCTAGAGATTGTATGCTCATCAGTGCCCTTTAATTTTGTTCCCTCTGTTTAATTTCTGCTCTACTCCCCCGTTAAGTGACAGACGTCAAGTTTTCTAGTTCAGAGGTGAGCAAATTACGGCCCGTGGGCCACATCCGGCCCGCCAAGCTTCTTAATGTGGCCCTCTACTTTTATAATATATACAAATTTAATAAAAAAAAACTTCTCGTAAGAAACATTTGTAATAATTCCGCTTTGATTCGAATTTTAGTTTGAGTATCATTTTGCAGGATATTTGTAAACGAGATTTAGTGAGAGTCGCCATTTTACGGTGTTTTTAAAATTTGATTCTATTTTTTAGTAAGTTAGATTCTAAAACAGTGAAAAAGCAGTCACCTATAATGACTTCTAAAAGACATAAGATTGACTTTGAATACCGTATTTATAAGAAGGAATAGACTGAAAAGTATTTCTTCATAGAAAATGGTACAAAAGCTGTGTGCCTAATTTGCCACGATACTTGTGCAGTATTCAAGGAATATAATTTGAAAAGACGTTTTCAGTCGAAACATGGTAACTTCGGCCAAAATTTTCCATGCAAGAATTGCAAAACAAATCAACGGACATGGTTAAAAAGCTGAAACGCCAACAAGGCATACTTTTTAAATATACATCTAAACAAGAACTTGCAACAAAGGCAAAGTTTTTATATTGGGAAATAAGATCACAAAACATAACAAGACATTTTCTGACACAGAATTTGTGAAAGAATGTATGATTGATGCAATTGATATTGTGTGTCCAGAAGTAAAGTCAAAAGTAGAAGCAATTTCACTGTCACGGAGAACTATCGTTCGTAGAATAGATGCCATTGCTGAAAACTTGCATGGAAAACTTTTAGATACTGCAGATAAAATCAAGTGGTTTTCAGTCGTTTTAGACGAGAGCACAGACCTAGCAGATACTGCACAGTTGCTGATTTTCATTCTCGGTATTAATGGGAATTTTAACATCACAGAAGAACCGTTGTCAATGGAATGTCTCAAAGACACTACTACCGGGAATGATTTGTATGAAAGTCTTATGTATTGTTTGGAAAATTCGCTGTTATGCCTTGATAAATTTGTGAGCACAACAACTGATGGGTCACATTATGAACTTCCACTTCACAAGTTGCTTTCATTTCAATGCATAATTCACCAAGAAAGTCTTTGCAAAGCAAAATTGGATTTTAAACATGTGATTGATTCAGTGATACATGCAGTAAATGTGATCAAGGAGACTAAAGCAGTTTCAAAATTTGTTGCAAG
Organism: Acanthosepion pharaonis; assembly: GCA_903632075.3. Taxonomy (NCBI): domain Eukaryota; kingdom Metazoa; phylum Mollusca; class Cephalopoda; order Sepiida; family Sepiidae; genus Acanthosepion; species Acanthosepion pharaonis. The sequence continues at coordinate 3,076,114 of CAHIKZ030000273.1, forward strand.
AAATGGAGTCCGATTTTTTTTAATGTGTTGTGTCACACCAATGTAAAGTGGCTAAGTCTTGGAAAAGTTTTCAAAAAAGAGTATGAGACTTCAAAGAAGAGATTTTCATGTTTTTTGAAATAAAAGATGTGGCTTGTGACTTCTTCACCAAAATAAAGAATGCGGAATGAGTGTGTGGTTTTGTATTTGCTACAGATACCATGCAAAAAATGAATAAGCTCAACACAAAACTTCAAGGTAAAGGTGTCTTTGCTCATGATTTATCTGTGGAGGTAAAATCCTTTCAGACAAAGCTTACACTTTTTGCTAAACAACTGTCTGATCAAAACTTTGATTACTTCCCCCTTTCGAAAGATCAGCTTGTTGAACAAAAATAAAGTGGACAGATCAAAGCCTTGAAGGAAGAATTTGCTAAGATATTTGCAGATTTCAAAGCAATGGAGCCGCAGTTCAACATGCTGAGGTTTCCATTCACCTCTGACAATGAAACTGCGGCTATTGAACTACAAATGTAACCCATAGACTTCCAAGCTGATAATGCTTTGAAGTATAGCTTTGAAAACAAATCTTTAATTGAATTTTAAACATCTCTTCACTCAGAGCATTTTTTAAAAATTTGAAAGACTTTTCAAGAAAATTGTTTCTTTCTGTTTGCATCCACTTACATATGTGAACAAACTTTTTCAGGTATGAAAATTATCAAAAGCAATAGTAGATATGTTTATCAAAGCAGTATTAAGAATTAGCACAAGCAGCTTGAAGCCAGATATAAGCAAACTAGCAATGACTGCAGCAGATTACACAAATCTCATTAATTATACACCTACTATTGCTCTTACAATACATTTTTTTTTGCATTTTGTCATTTACTTATGCTATAATGCAATTTTTACATTACAGTGAATTGTAATTAAACTTTACATCTAGCAAGATGTTTTTAATAATTACTGTATTTGACGGGTGTGTAAGACGCACCCCAATTTCAGCAGGAAAAATCAAGAGAAAAATGAATCTCCATAGAATCCATTGTGCCACATTTCCTGTATTATACGGAAATAAATATCTCCTTCCTCTTTGGTTCCTCGACTGTATGAATTTAGGCGTACTCATAGATTGGCAACTCTGTCTGACTATTTTACAGTTGAAGTAGCTAGCTGTAACAGTAAGCTTTATTCTAATCTCTTTTTCTCACACTTCTCACCTGTGGAACTATCTCTCTCTCCCTCTCTCTATCTCTCCCCCCTCTCTCTCTCTCTCTCTCTCTCTCTGATACCTGCAATCTTCAAAAATTAAAATACGACGTCAGTCGCTATCTTTTGTCTTGCTGAAACCTGTTCTTTTATTATCCTTTCTCCTCCTCACTAAAATTTCTTAGTTCTCTTCCATTCTAAGTAACCCCTTGCATCTCAGTCGCATTAACGCGTTGTTTGGGGTGAAATGAAAAAATAAATTAACATCCGAAACTTGACCCAAATTTTTGTCTTCAGAACGTAGAACCAATTACCGAGAAACCATTATAACTGTTGGAACATTACTTCTATCTCTCTACCCTTTTCTCACTCCCTAGTCAGGACGTAGGCGATCATGGCTCTCCATAGAATCCCTTTTCCTTATTTGTGATTTGTGATGACTTCTTGGGTGGGGGGGGAGTGAAGTAGTTTCCTGTTGATTTATCCATGATTCTGAATTGTCCTTCACCTTCTACCCAATGCTAGAGAAGCCCACTCTACTCTGCTATCTAACCCAGTTGGAAGAGGAAAAGACTGATGAAACATTCCTTTCCGTAAGTGAACGCAACAGACTTGCTCGGAATTTGATCTCCACTCGCCTATTCCCCTTTCCACAGACGAACTGCGGCTCCCTTACACGCGTCCGAACGGCAAGCCAACAGACATCGCGGTTGATGTTAGCCACTCTCTCATGCCGTCTGATTTCTCTGCCGATTTCATCAATCTCTTCATTGCTCGTTACAAACACAGTCACGTCGTCTGCATAGGCGGAGTACGTGGTCGACCTGGCAGCACCGGGTAATAGCCTCTGCGTAACGACCGAAACCAAGGAAGGGCACCAACGCTAGCACTTAGAACAAACAAGAGAGCAGATAATCTTGACGAATGAAGCGAGGCCATACGAAAAGTTTCGATCTTACGTCATTCACTTTCACCGGCGCACCAGGCCGGGCAGAGAGGATTCAGATCCAAGAACGAAAGTAAGATCCGAAACCGGCCGCCGAAAGAACGGTCTCCAGAAATCGATGGTCAACCCTATCGAATGCCTTGGACTGATCTAAATTGATCAGCGCGGTTTCTCTGTCGATTTGTTGGATGATCAAGCGTACCAAATGAATGCTGTCCTGGATGTTCCTGTCCTCCACATCACAACTTTGCTCGGGGTTCATCAAACTAGACAGGACAGTCTGAAAACGGCCGGCTAAGAGCTTTAAGCCGAAAATTACCAATCCCTTCCCCACCTTTTTGTGTGTGTGTGTGTGTAGTTACTTCATCATACCCCTGGTGAAGCGTTAGGGCATAGACCTCTGTTTCATCCGCGGTGGTTGAAATTCAGTTTCCGCAAGGGAACAAACAAGGGCGACTGGTTCAAGTACAGTTCGTATGGCTTGACGTACCGGTTGTTAGTAACCAATCTTTTCCCTATCCGATCTAAATTGGGGGTTAATAACGGCATTCCACCCCCCCCGCTAAGACTATTCGACGAGATGCAAAAAAAAAACAAAAACTCCAACCCCGGAGTTTTGTTCCGGTCAACAAGTTTCAGCACTGATCAGACTTTGTAACAGGGCCCTCTCACCCAGCCAAATAGGCGTCGAACTGAGCAGATCTAATATCGGTGTCCCTGATGAACAGATCCTGAAAGTAATCTCGAAAAGACTCGCATATGCCCACGTTGGTAATCTCGGTTCGCCCATCCGGCAATGTGATATATCGATTGGACGCGTTTCGATGTTCTGCACACAGTTCAGCGGCCATATTCGTCGCCACAAAAGATATTCTTTTTAACCTAGTCTTACCTTCTAGAGCTTGATTGATTTTTTTTTTTAAATGATCTATCAAGATTTTGCAGGTTATTTTAAAGCCAGAAAATATTTTCAGATTGAAAGAATTTTTGGAGACAATGATTTACTGATGTAAGTCTTACCAATTAACCCTATAGTTGGAGAGAGAAGTGGATTTTCAAGGGTATTTGCGCGTAAGTGAATATAACTAACCCGACTGGAATTGGAACTCTGCTCTCCGTTTTCCAATTCCGAACCGTTATTCATTACACCACCTGCGTATCCAAGCTTACAACACCTGGTAGACACGAGCGGTTACCTATCTAGTTACTGACCAGACTCGACGTTACTTTATTTCGGTGATCGTACATGAACCAATATTTCAACGTGATATGGCCGTAAGCCCTACCAGATCTTGATCCTTCTTGATAAACAAGGAGACCAACTCTTCCCTAGCTACGGCCACTCCTCACTCTCTCCCAACTGAATAGCCCGCTTTACTTTAGATTCACATAGCGTTTGTGCTGCTAATCTATTTATGTTGAGCCTTCGGTTGAAGTCAGCAGCAAACGACCTAACACAAGATTTTAAAATAACCCACCACTAATCCCCAACCACAGCCAACCCAACAATTCATGCTGTAGCGTTAGTTGCAGCTGTCCCTGGAAACCTGTTTTCATCAAATGTGTTTAATTCCCAGTAACCTTAGGCCTATGATCCGTGTAAGCTATAGAATAGAAACTTGGACAAGATCCTTACACCGACACATCTAAGATTCGATGTAGCTAGATAACGCCACGGAAATCAAGCTACCCCAATTTGTCTAAGTTCATATTACATCCCGGCTGTTCTCATTTTGATACTCAACGACAAGATTGAAGATAGTCACAAAATGGCTTGATGTATCGGTTGTTAGTACCCAATCTTTTCGCCTATGTAATCTAAATTGGGGGTTTAATGACGGCATTCCACACCCCCGCTAAGACTACTCGACGAGATGCCAAAAATAGGGGCTCGATCTGCCGAAACAGATCTGTGCGCTCTGCATGATCATTGGGCGCATAAACCCCAATGAAACAAAGTGCTTTATTCATTATGGTAACATCCAGCAAGGCAAAGTCTGCCTGTCGGGACTGTGAAAACCAAAGCATACGCCACTGTAGAAGACTTGCTCACCAGCGAAGAAACACATCTCAAGCGGCTACCAAAATATGCTGAGAAGAGGTCGAATCTCCCCGACAGTATAGTCTCATGGTCGCAAGCTGAAAACTGGGTCTCCTGTACATAAGACATCTACCGCGAGTCGCGGGAGATCGCGAACAAGCCTCGCCCTGTGAGACCACGACCTCGGGCCCTGGGCAATCATGCTAACCTATTGTTAGTCCGATTAGGGTTGAACTTCCGCATTAAGCCTTGGCCCATCTCCGTCTTGATAGTGCCATGAAGAGACAAGCCGCCAATGTTCCACGGGAGCGTTAATTTTAAACTCCTATACCGGAAGGAGCGAAAAAAAGGGAGCCTCCCTGAACAGTATTGCTTAAATTTCTTTATCATCCTCCATATATTAATTGGAAGGTAGTATTTGCCTCCTCATGTCCCATATATGCCACCTACCAGTGTCCGATGGCACCACTGTACACACGCTTTTTACCTTTAGGAAACCAAGGCAGCGTGGGGAGGTCATCAGAACAATTTCCATGAAAATATTTATAAAAAAAAGACAGGGAAAGTAACTGAAATCGAAATGAAAGGTCAGGATCGATTACATTACAAACCCTTCTTTGGATTTTTCATGTGAAATAGTCACTTTTTAAGGAGTCAGATTTTGGCACGATTCTTACTGAGAATGTAGTTATTCATCTCAGATTTCCAAAAATGGATAGTTCCCTGGGGTATTTACACACCCGAGACGTCATTGTAACATTTTACTCTCAGGCTTGCTTTAAATCGCATTTGTGTATCTTGTATGTTATTTGCACTTGACTTCGAAAACAATTCATTTGAAAATTATATATACATATTTTATATAAATTTCCTCACTTTTTGTAATACAATTATCAGTTAGCATTTCAAGTTCGGTCTTTACCGAGTACCACGCAACTGAATGGTTAACTTAAGTTTACTAAATATTTATACATAGACACCAAGGAATTTCATTGAGTCAAATGTTGGCTATTGATTTTTTTTTAATTTTTTTTTTTTTTACGGTTTATCAACACTGGTTATTTAAAACCGAAACCTATTTTGAAACGTATTTATTTATTTGGCGAGTGAATACTGTAATAACAAATACAGGGTGTCTCAAAATAATGCATACACTCTTTAAATATTAAGAGTTAATAATATATTACTGTGATGTGAGAACTTATATGGATGAAAATATGCAAAACAGATGGATTGGAAGAAGAGGGACAGTTGAATACCCACCTAGATCACCAGATTTGACACCCTTGGATTTCTTTTTGGGGGCGTTTCTAAAAGACAAAGTTTACAGCAAGAAACCTGAAACAATTGCTGAAATGAGAGTAGCAATTGAAGAAGAATGTGCTCAAATACCAGAGGAAATGATACTGGACGTTTTTAGGTCTATTTCTTCAAGATATGAAAAGTGTATTGAACAGAACGGCAACCATTTTGAGCATTTGATGTAAACTCATCATTATATGAACATTCTGCCATTGACCCAAGTAACTTTTATCTTATTAAAGTTAATTGTCGATGTTTTTTTTTACTCTCAAATTCTTTAAATGTGTAATCTTTCTCTTGTATTAATCTTATTTACAAGTCAAAATACATAAATTGAAAAAAGTTATAACGATTCAAAGAGTGTATACATTATTTTGGTACACCCTGTAGTTTTGAGAACAATGATTTTTCCAGATTCAAGTCCTACTATTTAACCCGCAGCTTGGGGGGGAGATGAATTCATACCTTTCGAGTATTTGCGCGTAAGTGAATGCAATGAACTCGGCTGGAATTTGAACTCAGTTTTCCGATTTCTCCTTCCGGGTTGCTATGCATTATACCACCCGCACATCCACAAATGCTAGCGAACTGGTATTCAGTGTAATAAGTTTGATTATCTCTTATGCTTTTCCAATATTTATGTCTTCCTGGCCGGTGGAGAAGCGAAAAAAACACATCATTTCCCTTGGGGGGGGTATAGGCGATCATGGGTATCCACAGATTGCCATACGTTCTGGAGAAATATAGTGAACTGGTTTCCCGTTGCCTTTTCCACAATTTTCGATTAGTTTTCCTTTCAAGGTTAAAGAACCCAGTCTACACTGCTATTTAACCCGTAGAGGAGAACAGTTCTATTCATAACTTATCTAGGGATATTTGTACAAAATTGAACGCAAAAGCATTGGCTGTATTTTGAATTCGGCTCACAGATCTCACCACATTACGTGAACATCCCAATTAAATGTAAGCAGCGTCCCGAGTAAGACGATAAACTACATCCGGTAGCAAGGCCTCTGATCGGGAGGTTTTGAGGTGCGTGGAAGCACATTTTAATTGCTGTTGTTCCCAGGTCCCTCCTGACCTGGGGTTGTAGGTTCCCAACTATGGTCAAATAGTTAACGCCCTAAACTGGAGTCAAAACATTATGACAGTATAAAAATACATTTTTTATCGTAAAAATACAAGCAATACATTTTCATAAAGAAAAAAAAATTACCAGCAATATATTAAAAAAATTACCAACAATATATTATTTCGGCATTAAATGACCCATAAGGAGTTGATATGTCACTAAACAAACAGAAATATAAGTATAGCGTACAGCACCTGGTATTCCCAAGCGATCACCCATGAAAGTACTGACCGTTCTCTGATGAGAACCTGAGTATTCAACATATGGTTGTAAGCTTCCTGGGGGAAAAGTCAGAATGGATTGCATTAGTAAAATTACTGTTGAGTCTGAAGGAAAATAATCATAAAACGAAAACTGTTTATTAAATGTAAAATAAAACGAGATATTTTGAACGGATATATTATGAGTTTTCATAACGTTTAAAATCTCGCGAAACTTGAGAAAATCATGAGATTTAAGGTAAATTTGCGAAAATCAGAAACTGGGTTAATCTATCTGCTTTAGCTAGTGTCATCTTTCCGGAAGAAATATATCGTTATGGCTTGGAACGAGGAAATCAGATGCTTCTTGAACATCAGTGCAACAAAACCTCGAACGCAAGAAAGAAATACATAGAATTTCTGATGTCTTTCTGCAGATGATCGGATCTGGTTGAATTGTTTTGATTTCATCTAGAACATTAATTTCGTACAAATGCCCTAGGAATAACAACACCAAATTTCTCTTAAGTGTTTTCTCTTCCTGGTATCAATAGATAACATCAGAAGACGTAGGAAAAAAAACGTAAATAATGAAATAATAATTTCTAGTATACAGTTTTTTACGTTATATCGATTTTAAAATTTTATTAATACACACATTTTGTCCGCACACACATAAATTCATGTTAAAACATGAAAGAATCTCTCGCAAATATTCTTGAAGATCATAATGCAATTATCCACTTTTTTAACCGATATCACCCCATGCAAGGCAGTAAAGCCACTAAGACATAGGGTGTAGAAGAATTAGGAACAGAAACATGAATAATGAGCAGGAAGAGGAGGACAGTCTATAGCAACTGATATTGTATTTAAATTCTTCCGAACTAAAGAGCAGTAATCAAGAGGACAGTCTATAGCAACTGATATTGTATTTAAATTCTTCCGGACAAAAGTTGGCCTGAAAGCATGGAGTCGGAAGGGAGTTCCACAAGCGATAAGTGAGAGAAAATAAACTGTTAGCATAGAATTTACGGTTACATCTAACCAGCTCAACTGTAAATTTGAGATCACAAGGCCAGTCTAGTACTGCACTTAAATTCAAAAAGTCTAGGTACTACAGAGAAGAGCTCACCCGAACAATTACCACGAAAATATTTTTTAGAAAAGACACAGAAGCAATCTTATGGCGGTGGGAAAAGTGACTGAAGCTGAGCCACCAGATCAGGACCAATAATATTGCAGAATCTTCTTTGGATTTTATCAAGGAGCTCAAGGTAAATAGCAGTAAATATACAACTATTCCAAGGCGTCCACTAGGTGGCGGTGTTTCAGGATTATAAAAGAACGGACATAATCCTTTTTACTCTGAAATGTAGCAGCGTTAACACGAGCCTCCTTTCCCTCGGGTGCCAGACGACTAAAATTTAACCCGTATACACACGTCAATCACTCATTAACACGTTTACTAATAGCAGCTGTATTTTCTCTCTTTGTATTATTCTTTATATAAAAATGTTAAATTCCTCTATGTATTGCTTTTAAAAATATTGAATTCGAAGGTTCTTGACTTCATCCGTCCTGGGTAAGACGATAAACTACGTACAACAGCAAGGCCTCTGATAAGGTTTTGAGGAGCGTGGAACCACCTCTTAATTGCTGGTGTTCCCAGGTCCACCCTGACCCGTGGTGGTAGCACCTGTTAGGGTCCAAGCTATGGGCAAATAGTTAACCCACAGACTGGGGTCAAAACACTATGAAAGTGTAAAAATAGGTTTTAATACCAGAAATACTTTTAAAAAAATATTACCAGTAATACATTTTTGGAAAAAAATATTACCAGTTATAAAAATCTTGTCGGCATTAAATAACCCATTGAGGTTGATATGCCGTAAAACAAAACAAGCCAAACTAATCTTGACCTCGTTCTGATACAAACCTGTAGACGCTCATTCCTCTGCGTTCTCACAAAATAATGTTCTCTATCTTAAAGCTGTAAGGAAGTAATCAAAATATAAATTTTCATTCTGGACAATTAGAAGTTAGCACAAAAAGAACATTTATTTTCCAGTCGATCAACGGTCGATACAACGGAATTAAGCTGGGATAGTCTGCAATTTAAAAGCATGTTCACAACTCCAATTAGACGTTCGGTTCTTACAGACGACCAATCACAACGCAAAGCCCATTCATGTCCTTTTATTTACAAGTTCCTCCATCCGACTCAATAACGTTTACGTAAGAGCTCTGATCTATAGTTGAAGCCCCGCACAAACTCTAACAACATGCCTACTCATATTCGTCAGAACAATCGCTATCATAGCGACATAGCTGAAAGCAGACGACAACTGTTATTTTGAGTGTAAGTAAATTCATATAAGTCGGTTATAAACAATAAACCAATTGTGATTGTTAAAACTCGGTCTCCCCTTCTTGTCGACTAATAACATGCAAAATTATTGATCCCAGTTCAAAAAGGTCGTTATTATCTAAGAAGCAAGGATTTATGATTGATTTTTTTTTTTTTTGCATTGTCTACTCAAACAATATTTTTCTATGTTTTCTTTATTTGTGTGATGGACATAGGCGATCGTGACTCTCCAAAACTTCCTCTCACTTACGGCTCTTAGTATTTTTCTCTTTTTGCAAAGGTTCCTGCCCCGCGAACCGCCATCCATTCACACAAGCTCGTCAGGCTTGCTACCTTACCCTATCTCTCTTGCTCTCATTATGCCCTGTGAGAGTTCAGTTTTCCAAGCACTCTTTACTCGTTATGTGTCTAAGAAATTTCAGCTGTCTCTTCCTCATTTTGAATATGTGTTCTTGTTATTGTCATTTTCTTTAAGACTTCCTTGATGCTTATTCGATGGAATCTGTTAAGGAGTGGTTCCTTGGGTCACCCTTCGAATTAAAAAAAAATGAGAGAAGATTGTTGCGTGTTCAAATAAAATTATATTTATTTAAACGGGGGATACACAAATTATAACTTTAATTATTTAAAAGTCAGAAAGTTCTTCTCTTTGACCGTAAGGAAACGAACGTGAATAGTCTTTCAGTGGTGGTAGGCCTCCGTCGGTCAGGATTGACCATGGGTAGCATCCTAGTTGTCTACTTAGCTGGAGCATCGACGTCTGTGACTGTAGAGACCAATGCGGGAGTGACAAACTCTGTTGCAGAGGTTGCATGTGTGTTCTGTCTTTAGTCTGTTGGTGCTGTCACTTTGCTTTCTGAGAGCCCACCTTTCCGTGGCGACTTGTGTCATCCTTTCCTCCCCTGACTTGAGGTGTTTGGTCAGGGTTCCTCTCCATTTGGATCGTGTGGCTGCCAGACTCTCCCAGGACTCTGTGTTGATGTCTATAGCTTTTGTGTCGCGCCTCACAACATCGCGGTACCGCAGCTGTGGCCGCCCGGCGGGTCTCCTTCCAGAGGCTAGTTCTCCATACAAGAGGTCTTTAGAGATGCGGTCATCTTTCAGTGAGGAAGAAGGAAATTAAAGTTAGGAGACAAGATTAAATTGAGTTCGCTGTTGCTTTGATGAGACAGGCAAGACGTTGACTCGTGTCTGTCTACTTTTGTCAGGCCTTCTGCCGAGTTGAATGAATGTTTAATTTTTATGGTATCGTGTCGGCTCCAGAGGCCTGTGTTTATTTTACTCGTGGAGCTGATTTTATTGACTGTTTATTTTTATTAAATTGAAAACTTAAAGTATGTTTGAAACACGGAAGGTTGCGCGGAGCCCTTGCTCAGTGTGTTTAATTTTTTCATTTGCTCCTTTTGATTTGATGTTGTCCACTTTCGCCTACTCTACAAATCCCTCTGTAGAACCACATTTCTGTTGCCTCCAGTTTTCTCTTCATCTAGCATTGTCTAGCATTCACTGCTATGTAAGAGAATGGAGCAATACAGCACTCTTTAATGAAACTATTTACATTGTTCGAACTGTTGTTCTCATCTTTATTGCCATATTCACGACGTTTCGGCCGTTGTACGCTCCGACCTTCTTCAGGTTGTATACGATGGAATTTGAACCGAAGTCTTTTAGTCCACGGGGGTAGATTGTTCTAATGTCACATGCCATGACATTTTGGGAAGCGGGGTATATCTCAGTTTCAGTTAATTTCCTCCAGGTTTTTGTTCCCTCTAATGTGGCCAGGTGTTGAACTTACAATTCATTGGGTCAAGTCACTTTTTGGATTATTGAACCAACGCTTTTATCCACTGGGCCATGTGCGTAAATAATCATTTTTTTTAAAAATCCTGTTCATTTTATTGCCCTTTCACCTAAATACCATTTTCTCAGATTTTTTTTTTTCAATCTCAGTAACACCTTCTGTCTTAGTGATTTTATTACCTTGTTTGGTGTGAAATGTTTAACAAAAAACAAAAGCAAAAATATATTACTTTGGTAACGTCATCTATCGGTTCTTTGACAGACAAATAAAATAATCTCACGCCAATAAATATAATCCGCGAAACGTTTCACTAAAACTCGACAGAGCTCTAGGACATTTTCATCGATATCATTTTAGAAACAATTGCGTGGCGTTGATGATTAATTTACTCTCTTCTTCTTTCTTCTTTCTTTCTTTCTTCTTCTTTCTTCTTTCTTTCTTTCTTTCTTCTTCTTTCTTCTTTTTTCTTTCTTATTCTTTCTTCTTTCTTTCTTCTTTCTTATTTTTTCTTTCTTATTCTTTCTTCTTTCTTTCTTCTTCTTCTTCTTTATTCTTTCTTTCTTATTCTTTCTTCTTTCTTTCTTATTCTTCTTTCTTATTTTTCTTTCTTTCTTATTCTTCTTTCTTCTTTCTTTCTTCTTCTTTCTTCTTTCTTTCTTTATTCTTTCTTTATTCTTTATTCTTTCTTCTTTCTTCTTCTTCTTTCTTCTTCTTCTTTCTTTTTCTTCTTTCTTTCTTCTTTCTTTCTTCTTCTTTCTTTTTCTTCTTTCTTCTTTCTTTCTTCTTCTTCATTCTTTCTTCTTCTTTCTTCTTCTTTCTTCTTTCTTCTTCTTTCTTCTTCTTTATTCTTCTTTATTCTTTCTTCTTCTTTCTTCTTTATTCTTCTTTATTCTTTTTTCTTTATTCTTTCTTTCTTCTTTCTTCTGCTTCTTTATCCCTTCTTTTTTCTTTCTTCTTCTTTATTCTTTCTTCTTCTTTATTCTTTCTTCTTCTTTATTCTTTCTTCTTCTTTATTCTTTCTTCTTCTTTATTCTTTCTTCTTTCTTATTCTTTCTTCTTCTTTCTTTCTTCTTCTTTCTTTCTTCTTTATTCTTTCTTCTTCTTTCTTTCTTCTTCTTTCTTTATTCTTCTTTCTTTCTTCTTTCTTTATTCTTCTTTCTTCTTTTTTCTTTTCTTTCTTTTATTCTTCTTCTTTCTTTTCTTCTTTCTTTCTTCTTTCTTTCTTCTTCTTTCTTTATTCTTTCTTTCTTCTTTCTTCTTTTCTTTCTTTCTTTATTCTTTCTTCTTTCTTCTTCTTTCTTCTTTATTCTTTCTTCTTTCTTCTTCTTTCTTTCTTTATTCTTTCTTTCTTCTTCTTTCTTCTTTATTCTTTCTTTCTTCTTTATTCTTTATTCTTCTTCTTTCTTCTTTATTCTTTCTTCTTTCTTCTTCTTCTTTATTCTTTCTTTCTTCTTCTTCTTTATTCTTTCTTTTTTATTCTTTTTCTTCTTCTTTATTCTTTATTCTTTCTTCTTCTTTCTTCTTTGTTCTTTCTTCTTTCTTCTTTATTCTTTCTTCTTCTTCTTTATTCTTTCTTTCTTCTTCTTTATTCTTTCTTTCTTCTTCTTTATTCTTTCTTTCTTCTTTCTTTCTTCTTCTTTATTCTTTCTTTCTTCTTCTTTATTCTTTCTTCTTCTTTCTTTCTTCCTCTTTATTCTTTCTTCTTTATTCTTTTTTCTTTCTTCTTTCTTCTGCTTCTTTATTCTTTCTTCTTTCTTCTTCTTTATTCTTTATTCTTCTTTATTCTTTATTCTTTATTCTTCTTTATTCTTTATTCTTTATTCTTCTTCCTTCTTTCTTTATTCTTTCTTTCTTCTTTCTTTATTCTTTCTTTCTTCTTTATTCTTTCTTTTTCTTCTTCTTTCTTATTCTTTATTCTTCTTCTTTCTTCTTTATTCTTCTTTATTCTTTCTTTCTTCTTTCTTCTTCTTTATTCTTTCTTTCTTCTTTCTTCTTCTTCTTCTTTATTCTTTCTTTCTTCTTTTTTATTCTTTCTTCTTTATTCTTTCTTCTTTATTTCTTCTTCTTCTTTCTTCTTTCTTCTTTCTTTCTTCTTCTTCTTTATTCTTTCTTTCTTTCTTCTTCTTCTTTATTCTTTCTTTCTTTCTTCTTCTTCTTTATTCTTTATTCTTTATTCTTTCTTCTTTATTCTTTATTCTTTCTTCTTTATTCTTTTTTCTTTATTCTTTCTTTCTTCTTTATCCTTTCTTCTTTATTCTTTATTCTTTATTCTTCTTCTTCTTTATTCTTCTTCTTTATTCTTTCTTCCTCTTTCTTCTTTCTTCTTCTTTCTTCTTCTTTCTTCTTCTTTCTTCTTTATTCTTCTTTCTTCTTCTTTCTTTATTCTTTCTTCTTTATTCTTCTTTATTCTTCTTCTTCTTTCTTCTTCTTCTTCTTCTTTATTCTTTCTTCTTCTTCTTTATTCTTTCTTCTTTCTTTCTTCTTCTTTATTCTTTCTTCTTCTTCTTTATTCTTTCTTCTTTCTTTCTTCTTTATTCTTTCTTTCTTCTTCTTCTTTATTCTTTCTTCTTCTTCTTTATTCTTTCTTTCTTCTTCTTCTTTATTCTTCTTCTTCTTTCTTTTCTTTCTTTTCTTTATTCTTCTTCTTCTTCTTTCCTTTCTTTATTCTTTCTTTCCTTTCCTTCTTTCTTCCTTCTTTGTTTCTACTACTACTACGACGACGACGTTTCTGTCATGTATCCTCCTGGCCTTCCTTCGGTGTCTCTTGTGTTCTGAAATTTAATCGAATTGCAGAACGCAATACACACCCAAATAAGGCCGGAGAGTACATGATCGAAACATTGCCAAAAAAAAAAAAACTGCTAGAGAAATTAATCTGCAACAATCCCATACAATGATGAAAATACCTCATCTGACAAATTTTATTCAAGTAGTTTTAGAAACGAATACTTGACGTTAGGCGTCCTGGGCATGACGATAAACTACATCCGACAGCAAGGTCTCTGATCGGGAGGTATTGAGGAGCGTGGTGCCACGTCTTAATTGCTGTTCCCAGGTTCATCCTGACCTGGGGTGGTAGAACCTGTTAGGGGTCCCAATCTGAGGTCAAAACACTATGAAAGTATAAAAATAGATTTTTATAATAAAAATACTAACATTGCATTTTGGAAAAAAAAATATTACCAGCAATATATTTGACTCTCGACAAAAACCCTTTTACAAAAATACGTCAGTAAAACCTTATCTAGAAACTGATTTCTTATAAACAATACCATATTCTATTCATATGAACCTATCCTAAAAATTCTGTCGGCATTAAATAACACATTTAGGCTGATATACCGTAAAAACAAAATAAACCAAATAAAACTAGACGTTGGGTTTTAAGCTTGAAAATTTATCCGTCTGTGTGTATGCATGCGCGCACACGGACTGGCTGACTGACTCTCCCATCGCCTCTGCAGTAGTTCAGTTCTTAGGCTTGTGTAGAACGAACCACACTTTGTGGAAGAACCGAATACAGGCATTTGGTGCACATAGTGTTACACAAGGTCTCCCAAACCATCTTTAGGTTTTGAATTCAGTTTTTTCTTCTCCTATGCTGGTTGCCAACCAAGTCCAGTTTGGCCTGCTTGGGGTAGACGAAGAAATGATTCATACCCTTTTACAAGGGTTAAAGGCGAATAAATGAATGTAATGAACTTTGCTGGAAATCGAAACCTGTTGTCAGATATCAAATTTCAAGGCACTATCTATTGCACCCCACACATACACAAAGATACTCTAAAAATAAACGTAGATGATGAAAAAATGCCCCAAACTTAATAAAAACAAAATTTTATCGTCAAAGACTCAAAATGTTTATTATTAAGAGGAAAGATTAAAGGTCTTATTATATTTTTTTTTGTCTTTTTAGAATCTTCGAAATTTTGGTTAACTTAAAGATCTTGTTTTTCTTGCGTCGGTAGATGACCAAAAAAGAGTATGGGCAATTTTAGCGTATTTTTGCGGTGCAAAAAACGTACTGGTTTGGAAATACTTGCAAAAATCAAATTGTCGGATTTTAATAATGAAACTTTCAGGACTTATTCACAAATAAATGACATAATTTTTTTAAATGTTTCTTTTTTAGGAAATCTTTGTAAATGTGTTTTTTTTTCACATCCGTTAGTACCCACTTACTTAATTTTTATAAAATTTCGAGAAATTCTTTTTTGTATCGCTTAATGTTTATATTAGTTACAAGGACAAGTCCTTCTAGAATTTATATCCTGAAAGATTTTGCCAAGCAGGACACCCAGTTACAGAAAATCTACTCTGATTCATAAAATAAAAAAATGCAACAATACTAAGACAATATTTAATTTGAAAAGCTTTTAATTGATTTTATATTATGGACACTATTGTTTTAAAAAGAAAAATTTTCGATGAACGACATTTTACAAGAATTGTTTCTATTTTTTATTTTAAATAATTTATAAACAGTTAAATCTTAAAAATAAAATTCTGTAGCGGTCAAGGGATATTCGTATTAAATTAAGACGGTATTAATGGAAAAGCTCACTACAATTTATCGACCCCAATATTTTAAAAAGAATTTTGAATTTATGAATAAACGCATCGATTTTTGTATGTATGGATGTCCAAACGCGACATTATCAGAAAATAAGAGCTGTAACAGTGTAACTATAGTAAAGTTAAAATGTATTGGTACTTTTCTAACGTTTCCTCAACGAAGCATCTTCGTAATTTTGACTATAAAGCCAAAGTACCTAAAATTCAATAAAATAGATTGCCTACAATATTTTCTTAAATTTTTAAGATATAATAAAAAGGCGTTCACGTTATATTAAGTAATTGTTAATTATGTCACCTTTTAGAAAACATTTCCAAACATCTAACGAGAAATTTGTCAACATTTCATAAAAAACACCAACCGGATTGTTAAATGTTTTTCTACGATATTTTAAACTAAAAGTAATACATTTATTTCAAATCTGCTAATCTTCCTCAGCTAAAGTTTTAGAAACGTATATTTTATTTTTGAAATATTTTTAATAAAGGGAATTACGTTGTGTTGAGAGATTTGTCAAGATGAACGACTTTAGCGTTTTTACTAAATTTAAAAGAAAAAAGAGAAAAAAAAAACTCCTTCCAATCAGTTTAAATCCAGGAATCCCTCGATTAGTGCGGCTAATTTGTACATCGGTAACTATAAAAAAAAATAAATTTTCAATTACTCTGGTTAACCTGAAGAATGCTTTACCGCACTAATCGAGTATTATGTATGGACTAATCGAATTTTGGTATAAAAAAAAAAAATTAGGGCAGTTTTCAAAATCGCATTAATCGAGGGATGCCTGCATTTATGAACGAGTTTGGACCATGCATAGCATTTATGTGAAAGCTTCGATCTGACGAAGCTGTTTAAGTAATGTTTTTCTACGATATTTTAAACCAGAATTAATACATTTGTTTCAAATCCGCTAATCTTCATCAACTAAAGTTTCAGAAAAGTATATTTTATTTTTGAAATATTTTAAAAAGGGAATTACGTTGTCTTGACAGATTTGTCAAGATGAACGATTTTAGAGTTTTTACTGATTTTTAAAAGAAAAAGAAAAAAAACTCCTTCCAATACTTTTAAATCCAGTTTAAAATACAGGAATCCCTCGATTAGTGCGGCTAATTTGTACATCGGTAACTATAATTTTTTTTTTTTTTTTTTTTTTTTTCAATTACTATGGTTGACCTGAAGAATGCTTTACCGCACTAATCGAGTATTATGTATGCACTAATCGAATTTTGGTATATAAAAATTTTAGCGCACTAATCGAAAACGCATTAATCGAGGGATTACTGTACAGTAAAGTATTTTGCTTATTGGAAATATTAAACTTAATCTATTAGTTTGAAATAAAAATAAAAGCTTCAAGAAAGATTTTTTAATTTTTTAGATATGTTTTTTGGGGAGGTACATCTGGATCTAAACAAGTTTTGTCAAATTTCAGCCAACAAGCTTATTTTTTTTTATTTTTTTGATCCACTGTTCCTCCAAATCATATTATGGATAAACAAGCCAAAGTTTTTTACTCTAGTATGGATAAACAAGCCAAAGTTTTTTACTCTAGTATGGATAAACAAGCCAAAGTTTTTTACTCTAGTACTTTCGGCCGTCAACGTCATTAGTAACAACTGAATATTGTCAGTATGATGGATGATTCTAATGGTTACATTCCGAAATTTTTTTTTCTTCTTTTTTTAACGCGAGACTTTACGCATGTTGTATAAGTGACGTCATGTGTAAAGCGAATCTAAAACGCAAAGGTATCAAATGCTTAGATGTATTATTAGAATTTAGTTCGTACATTAAATATTTTCTTCACAGTTTAAAATACCGTCTCCTGTGGCAAAATACATATTTGGCCAGAAAATCCTGACTCGCTTAAGGAACGAAAAGAAAACAACAAATCTTGATTTTTGTCTAGTAGAATTTCCAAGGAGTACTGCATTTCGAGCTTGTTCCACACGGTCGCGCCATCAACGCTAATTGCCAACAGTTAGACCAGTCAGTCAGTTATGTGCCATGCGCGATACACGCTTAGGCGATCATGTGTCTTTCGATACATGACTGACGAGGCAGATTTTTTTCCCGCAGTAGGTTGCCATTTTTTCTGGGGTAGACCATTTGCCGTCCAAGGCTACAGAACCCAGTCTGTCCTGCTATTTACCCATATCTGGGGGGAGTGAAGAAGAGGATTTATACATTTCCCAAGGGTATTAGCACGTAAATGAATGTATTGGATCGGACTAGAATTCGAACTCGGCTTTCCGATTCCTCAATCCGACGCGTGTACGATAAATTAAAAGAATATCCTGCTGTGGTCAATCTAGGTCGGGCTTTGTTTCATCAAGGCAATGCGGGGCTATACACAGGTTGACTCAGAAGTTCAAACAAATGGACGGTGTTGAGATTCTTCCACATCCACCATCCAGCCCCGATGCTGCTCTGAGTGACTATGGCTTATTCCGCTCAATGACACGCTTCCTCCGCGACCAGCGATTCAAGTCTTTTGATGAAGTAAAGGATAGTGACAGGGTGGAAATAGACTAAACTGATCCAGAACGATGTCAAGATAGGAACGATTTCTTTAGCAACTGCAGGCGTATAACCTGCTTACTAAGAAGGCAGAAAATCCCAACAGCACAAATAATCGATCTATTGCTCGTTTAAAAACTTCTGACTACTTTCCAAGTCATTAAGGATGTCGAAAGGGAACCAGAAATGATAAGTGACCGAATATATAACATTAAAAGTAAACTGAAAGATGTTAAAAACGAAAATTGAGAATCTCATCACTAAAAATCTGGACAACAAAAAGGGTAGTATGCAATGGGCATATTGATCATACTAGAATTCATTGTCTTTCAGGGAAGTCAGGTGCAGGGATAACCTCCCAGCCTGAGGTAAAGATCCGCGATTCACCCAATGTCAGTGGCGAACTCGACATGTAAATACGAGATGGGCCCAGTGTACAGTTTAAAAAAATACCATGTTGCAGGCAGATATATAAACATCCATCCCAGGGAAGTAATTTCTCTCATAGATATAATTCAGTAGTCGACATGGATAACAAAACCAAACTAAATCTCTCATTCGTAGCATTTACCTTGTATTCAATTTCTGAATTAATTACCGTCATTCTTCATCAGGTAATACCTTGTATTCAACTAACACACACGTGTGTACGTACGTGTGTGTGTGTGTGTATAGGACCCTATTCGTAGCATACTTGTTGACAACGCAAATATAATAGAATCATCTACATGCAAAAATGGCTAAAAATAATGGAAGTCTTATTAATAAAAACAAAAAAAAAACATTCAATAATATCAATTATGAACATGGACACAATATCTTGACCGTTTTTTGAAAATGAAAACATTATATAAATACACATATGAAGCAAACTATTTCTTATTAACAGTTAATATATTTCAATCTTGAAAATGGCTAAATGTATAGCCGAAAGCACTCGGATAAAAAGAACAATTGGACAGTTTTTATATAATTTATCATACAAAAAGAAAAAAAATATTAGATCCCATGAGAAATTGTATAAAAAAAAAAAGAAATTAAATCAAAGCACCTTCTCTGTCGTATTCAATGAAATGTGCATGAAAGGATTGCTGCCTAGATACACAATATATATATATATATATATATATATATATAGTTGGTGCAAAAATAATGACGTAATAATGTCGTTTTTGACGTATTTTTAACGTTAAAAAACGACATTATTACGTCATTATTTTTGCACCAACCTAATATATATTGTATATACACACAAGGTAATGTTATGTTTCATGTTATCATTATCCATGACGACTACTGAATGATTGATTTTTTTTTTCCTTACGGCTTATAAATCCTTTGTGAGTTATTTAAACCCCCAAAATATTTCGAATTTGGGAAAATTTCATGAGGACTGTAATGTTACACTGGTAATCAACTTCATAATGAAGTCAAGGAAAAAATACGGAAATGTAACTCGCTGCAGATAACTTCTAAAGTAACTCACTACCCCTACTACTATTCATCATAAGAATGCTATTGCTAAACCTTTAATGTGAAATGAAAGCATCTGGGCGCAAATGTACCGTGGAAAGCTTAGAAATCAATGCATTTTCCATATATTTTCTTTTTATCCTTAGTAAATTACTTTCTTTTAATTAAAGCAGCACTTTTTAAATCGAAATTGTGGTCAGATTCGTTCATTGTAATGAATCTACTCATAATTTTGATTAAAAGAAAATGCTGCTTTAATTAAGAGATAGTAATTTATTAAGGATAAAATGTATATAAAGTGCACTGATTTCTGAGTCTTCCTCAGTAAATTTGCGTCCAGGTTCTATTGCTGAACGATATCTTTAAAAGAATGTAATCGGGAATACAGATTCAGAAAGTTACGAGGAAAGGTGAACAATCTCTTATACATAAATGACCTTAAAGATTGTGCCAAAAATGTAAAAAAACAAAAAAAGAAATTGGAGACCTTCATGCAAAATTGTCGGAATGTTTAGCCAAAGTATAAGAATGGAATTTGGTATTGAGAAATGTGCAATGCTAGTAATGAACAAAACAGAAGAAACTGAATTACCTACCCAGGAAATCATCAGAACGTTCAGCACTAAGGAAAGCTACAAATACCTCGGTATTTGCGAAGCAGAAAGAATTCTTTGCTAATAGTTTCTTCTGTCGCACTTCTCGCCTGTGGAACTCTCTTCTTGCTATCCAATCAACTTTGATCTTCAAATTTTTAAATTCAATGTCAATCGTTATCTTCTGTCTTTTATTGTTCTCTCTACTTAATGTTTTTCTTTTTATCATTATTTCACACACGGTAACCACACCCTTCTTGCGTCTTAGTGGCTTTATTGCCTTGTTTGTGATGAAATTATCAAAGAAAAAATAAAATTAAGATTTCAAATGACCTATAACCCTTGAAAAATAATTAAAATATTTTAATTTAAATAAAAATAGGAATAGGGAATTTTTTCCCGATAGGTTATTTGATGTTATTTTTTTGTTTTACATTGAGAATCACACTCAGTAGTAATGGTCAACTAGACTAAAAACCCAACTAATCTAGGACTTAAGTCGACTTGATCTTGATTGATTGCTTCAGATAGTAAACCTTGTGCCAAACTTAACCTTTTCTAACTGTTGTGTAGGAACCTACCACCCCTCTTGAAGATGAACTCGTCTACAAACAAGGACGTTAAATAGTGGCATGTCAAAAGACAGTGTCGGAGAAGTTCTTGAGCTGAGTTAGTTATAGACTTACTCAGGCGATATCTGTACCAACTTACCAACCGAATAAACCCCATTTTATTGTTACATGTTATTTGGCGTTTGTCTTTATTAACCCCAAATTAACACTAACAAATATCAATAAAAAAAAAATCAGAAGTGATTTCTTTAAGGCTCTTGGATTTACTCAATATATGTAGGGCAGCTTCGATAGTATCTGGCCGTCGAAAAGAAATAATTACTCCAAAACATTGATTTAAAAAAAAAAAAAATTGAAACTTGATGGAAGAAGTTGGAAGCGCATATCTTAACGTAAGCAGTGAAAGTAAAACAAAAACCATGATCCTATTTTAAAGTCGACTCCGATTGAAGCCGGTCTACATAAATAAGTTTTTTTGTAATTGTTAGCAACCCGGAAAGTGAACTCGGCGAGCCGAATTCAAATTCCGGCTGAGTTTGGTCTATTCACTATTGCACAAATAATTTTGGGGAAGGTATGAATTCATCTCCCGTCAGCAATGGGTTAAATTGCGGGTCAGACTGGGATCTCTAACCACAGTTAGCAACCAGTCTAGGAGAAGGAGAACCGTTCCAAACCGTGTGAGGCCCCGGTGAAGCACATTACAAGCACGGCGGGTCGGAGATTATCGAGACCATAAGTAACTGTGATATGGTGTTGTGGATTCTGATATCGACTGCGGCCTATGTGGTAAGTAGGTATTTTCTGCAGTAATAAAATAAACTAGAAAGACCCGTGAAAATTTCACGGTTTTCCTATTTTAATAAATCTGATGAATATTAATTCTTAAGTTAATGATTGAATAAACTCATGGCGAGTTCGGCGACAATAAAATATCCATAGGAATTCCTCTGTAGGATCGTCAAATGTTTGAGCTTAACAATCATAACAAAATATTGCGATAAAAATCATAAACTATGAATGCATGCTGGTCCTTATTTTAAGAAGTAAGGGTGTACAAATGAAAAGATTTGAAATTGACAACTTTTTCATTTGACTGAAATAGACTTTAAACAATACTATCTTTTTTTTTTTTTTTTTTTTCATTTTCTCGCTGAAACCAAGTAACGTCTTTGATATGTCATTTCGGTGTTTTTACGCGATCGAAACGGAATAATCCATTACTTATGAGGTATTGGCAGGGCGTAACGGTCGTGCTAGCTAAGGCACTAACTAACGAAGATGATGATGATAATATTACTTTCTGACAGTATTAATAATTTTTTTTTTTTACCTAAAATACCTTTTAGCAAGTTTCAATCTGTGAACCATGCATTGAAAACAAGAGTTGGTAAGCAGAAAATTACGTAAGAACATCTGATAGAATAGAACCGTTATATGTATATTGTTGATTGATTGATTGATTTTGCTTAGCGGCATATCAACAACTCTATGGGTTATTTAATGCCGAAACCTAAATACTTTGTACATAATTTTATTCTTTCAAAGTAAAGGTATGTTTGTAGATCATAAAATGTATTGTTGGTCATTTTATTATAAAAAATGTACTGTTAATTTTTGTCTGGGGGGGGGTTCACTATTTATCCATAGCTAGGACCCTAACAGGTGCTACCACCCCGGGTCAGGGTAGGCCTGGGAATAAACAGCAGTTAAGAGGTGGTTCCATGCTACTCAAAAGCTCCAGTCTCCCAATCAAAGGCCTTGCTGCCGGATGTACTTTATCGTCATACTCAGGACCGTGTATATTGTAAATGTCTTGTTAATGGTTTTCTTATTCAGAGTTTCAAATAATTTTAAATAGGAATTGGTTTATTAATGGTCAGGATATAATTCAAACATTCAGTCAGTTATGTGCCATGCGTGACACACGCTTAGGCGATCATGTATCTTTCGAAGAGGCAGATTTTTTTCCCCGCGGTAGGCTGCCATTTCTTTCTGCGGTAGACCAGTTGCCATCCACGGCTATAGAACCCGGTTTGTTCTGCTATTTGGCCATAGCTGAGGGGAGAAGAGGCGGATTCGTACCTTTCCCAAGGGTAGTAGCAAACTGAATGTAATGGATTAGACTAGAATTCGAACTCTCAGATTCCTCAATCCGAGCCGCTATCCATTACTCCACATTAATGGTGTAATAAAACTTTCATATGTATAAAGTTTCAGACGATCACAAGACAAAATGGTAGATGATAACTCTTTACGCCAAGGTTAGAAAAACCGCAAATTATTTATTGTTTCAAAAGATCAAGACTGAAACTGCAAGAATTTTTGGTCACGTTTTCACTGACAAGAGTAGCCCCTTGAAGAGAGCTTAAAAGTTAGGTTTCTAATTAACATCAGCTAAAGCAATTCATTGAAAAGTTAATTCTTAATTTAAAAGTGGGACGCTAGGAATTTCTTTCTTCATTCAAATTAAAGCAAATTTGATTCTATACACACAACAATGTAGAAATCTAAAATATCTTAAAAATCTTCCACAATTAATAAAACACTTTTTCAACAGTAGGTTTATTTCTTTGTAGAACAGGAACTAGGAGAAATAGCAAAAAGATAAACCTTACTAAGCTTTACAAAGTATAGGAAGTTGTAGAGAGCCATGATCTCTCACATTCTGGTGGGACACCGCGCATAGAAACCCAAAAATATAGATTCTTCTCAGTCTAACAAAAGATCGTAAAAATTATTCAATAAAGTGAATGTCAATATTTATTTAATACTAAAATTGACACAAGTTTTGTAGTTTAGTGATTATATTAGGTTAAAAATAGCAGTGGAAAGTTCATTTTTCTTATCTGAATTTTTTGATGAATCTTAATTCTATAGTTAATGATTGAATAATACCATGGCGAGTTCTACGGCAATAAAATATCTATAGAAAGTGTCCTATCGTGTCGTTAAATATTTGAGCTGAATAAGTATAACAAAATATTGCAATAACAACTGTAACAGTAAATATGAGTGCTGGTCATTATTTAAATAAGGGGGTACAAATGAAAAGATTTGAAGCTGACCATTTTTCCGGTTCACCGAAACAGACGTTGAAGACATGAGTGTTATCGCCACTTCTGTCTTCTCTTTCTTTCGTTTTCTCACTGAAACCAAGTAACGTCTCTTGTATGTCTTTACCGTCTTTCCACGCGATCAAAACTTAATAGTCCATTATTTATGAGGTATTGGCAGGGCGTAATATACATGCTAACTAAGGGAGGTACAAGCAGAGTTATAAGATATACTTAGCATCTACTTAGTAAGGTAGTCTTCCTAACTACTCATAGTTTGTCCCTCTGTGTGATCAGCAAATTGGTCTTGAGCCAATGTTGAAGTAGTCCATTATGCTTACTACAAATACATATCTAATGCAAAAGTCATTTGAAAGAAGGGATTTTGTCGCCATATTCGCTTTAAAAATGAATGCAACAAAAACTATGACCGTTCTCTCGGGAATTGCATATATTTTCAAAAAATATTAGTGGTCGAAATAGAGATTTTAATTTTAGTTCCTAGAGAATTATCTCCCAAGCAGCAGCTCCCTATTATGCTAAGGGCCTGAGTATACCCTGACTCTCGTAGAAAAAATTCGTAGGATTGGTCAATTTCTGGGAACACCAACATGAAGGAAGTTCCATATTAAACCTCTCTTGTGCCACATGTCCTAGTGGAGAAATGAGAATTCTCTTTTTTTTTTTTTTTTAGAGCTAACCTATGTTGCGTATTTGATTCAATTCACAACAAAGAAAAAGGCGAGAATAGTTTTTAAATATAAAATATTTTTTTCGTGTTTTTACAACTAAATTTTTCTCAGCATGTATGAGTATTAAAATTCCTTTTTGTAGTTGGCTAAGATGAAAAGAAATGCGATTTCTTTGCGTGGTGTATATGTGAGAAAAAAAGAGGCAAGGGAGAACGCGAGAAGAAAAGTGTAAGTGTCACGTAGCTTTGTAAGGAAGACGGGTGAATGAGTAAATCAACATCATGGCTTCTGTACCGGTTTTTACAAAGCTACGATATCTCACAACGGTGGTTCTTTTAAGCCACCGTTGTGAATTGCTGTCGTATATAGGCGTTCTTTCTTCTTACTGGTCTGTCTGGTCTATAAATTTTGCTTATATACTCTTCAAAGGGGTCACGAACCATGCTTTTTATTGTCGGCGGGAACGCGACACGTTGGTTGGAAAATGTTAAATATTTATTTTGAAAGTATTAATTTGTTAATCGGACTCGAACAATTTTTTATCATTTGATGTTTAACTGTTTTGGTGTTTATTTCTGTTTTCACTTCAGATATACAAAATAGAAAGGGGTGTAAGACAAGGATGTGTCCTCTCACCGGATTTATTCAACCTATACAGAGAGGCGATTGTAAGAGAACTCGAAGTCCTACCAGGATTTATTATTGGCGGCCAAAATCTTAACAATGCAAGATATAGAGATGACGCAGTGTTGCGAGCAAACATATGAATAAAATTACAAAAAAAAAAAAAAACTCCTACAGAAGGTAGTGAAGGAAAGCGATAAGAAAGGATTAAATATTAAGAAGACAGAATGCATGGTTGTCAGCACAAAGTGCCAATTGCAAATCGAAGATACCAAAATAAAACAAATGCAGAAAGTTAAATAAATGGGAAGTGCCTTGACAGAAGCCGGAAAGTGTGATACTGAAATCCGAAGGCGTATTGGGATAGCCAAGGAAGCATTTCAAAAGCTAAGCAGGGTATTAAGAAATAGGAAAATTTCTCTAGAAACAAAGAAAAGAATACTACTGTTACGTGGTATCTGTCCTCCTATATGGCAGTGAGTGCTGGACAAGAAGAGACTTGTAGTAACAGAAATATGGTTGTTCTACAGAAGGATGCTGAGGATACCACGTACCAAACATGTGAGCAACGACGAAGTTTTAGAGAAAATGGGAACAAAAAGGGAAGTTATACTTAGCATCAGAAAGAGACAGTTGAGGTTTCTATGGAAGATAATGAGGAAAGAGGGATTAGGAAATCTGATACCCACAGGGAGGATTGAAACAAGAGAGACATAGGAAAACAGCACATGATATACTTAGTGAGCTTGAGTAAACAGAAACGGATAGCAAAACACGGTTTTTAGGAGAAATGAGACAATATTTATTAAGAGTTACAAGGGACAGGAAGTTGTGGAGAGCCATGATCGCTTATGTCTTGAGGCGACACAGCACATAAAGAAGTTGAGATATTGTCGCTTTGTAAAAGCCGGCACAGAAGCCATGATGTTGACTGAAACAATTCGGTTATTTCATTAACGTTTTTTCCCCCTTTATACAAAGTAGCCATACGCATGTTTGGTGGGTAGCACATGTGATTGTGGCTTTTTAAATGTAAATTGTCGTTATTCGGGACAGTTCAATTTCACTTATTCATTCCAGTTAATTATTTTTTTGTTTTATTTTCGTCTGAGGCCTTGTGTGAGATTTTTTGTATAATAATAATAATAATAATAAAATGCATTCATTTATTTGTTGCTTGTGTCAACCGATTGATTAATGGCCTTAGAAAAAAACGATCACGCAAACAAATTAAAAAATTTTTCGGCAAAATAAGCGAACAAAAAGCAGTAACTCTTTGATTTTGTTTTCTTATTATTTGTTTATAATATAAATTCTTTCAATTTCAGATCAAAAGGTGGCTGTTCGGGGAACAGATTCAATTTCATTACCCGGGTAGACTTGATTATCGAATTCATTTCACTCAGGATTGTGCCAGAATTTACAAGTAAAACTACTACTGGGAAAGATGAGTTTTTTGGGGTTTTTTTTTCTTCTCCTTTCTTAAAAACAAAACCATATATCGGCTGGACGATTTAGGCCCTAAAGTTTAGGGTGACATCTCAAGCCCGTTCGATTTAAAACTCAACCCCTATCGCTCTCACAAACAACTAAGTTAAAAAAAAAAAATGCTTCCAGTTTTCCTGTGGAAGGTGGTGGTATTAAAAATTTAACAGATAAATTTAAATAATAATAGTATAATCTAATGAAGATAAATATATTTTACATTAAAATGAGACTATAGAGTCATTAGTGAATGAATCTTTGACGAGAAGGGTGTTTTTAATTTTATTTATTTAGACTTACATCGTTCCTTGGTTTCTCTCTAGTTGGTGAATTTAAAAACCAGTCAGGATGGCACCATTTCTCTAGCTAGTTAACAAAATTGGTAAATGTTACTAGATTCGAGTACTGCTGATTTTACAAGTACACACACAAAATATATATATACAGAGACAAGCAATTCATTTACTTTTTGTTAGTATTTTTTTTAAATCACCCAGTTTGAATACCGGTTCTTCAACTCAAACTAAGACCAGCTTGTTTAAGAATCAATGCTTTAAAATGCAAATAATAATTTAGATTTTTTTCTTTACTGAATGATAAGTGCCAAATTGTATACGCCCCCTCATCCTACAAAAAAAAAAAACTCTGAAAATGGAATCGTTAATCAAGTGAACGAACCGACCATTCTAAAAAGGCGTTGCCCAATTCGCAAAAAGTATTGACCGATTATACTTTGGCACTAGTACAAAGGCTGCAACAAAAGATAAAGAATGGCCGAACATTTGCTACTCGGCACCTCCCCTCCACTTCTTCCTGACTTCGGCATGTGCTCATTATTTTGACTGAGGTATTCGTTTGTCTATAGCAGACTGCATCTTATGATCACGGCGAGGTCATGGAATAAGACCGTGGAAACAAAATTTTAGAAAAGCGGTTGTTGAAGTCGTTTTACTTTAGTTTTTTACTAAACCATCTCTAGATATCCAAAAATTATTTAGTTTTGAATTAAATTCGCCTCGAGAATGTTTTTATTTTAATTTAAAAAACAAAACACTGTTAAAAAGTGTAAGCAATAACGGTCGATTTGTTTTGAATATCAGCGTAAAAAATATTTTCAAAACATTTTATAGGTGGGTGTACCTTTTTTGAAGAGTAAAGTAAAGTCTAAAGAAAAGGAAACGACTTTGGTGTAAAAATCGTTCTGAGAATATTTATTTTATTCGACAGAAAAGTTGTCACTCGGCCAAGAATATTTTTCTTCGAGGAGGAGGAAAAAAAAGCAGAAATCAGAAAGTGATTGTCATTTTATCATTTAATAGAACTGGTTTTTGTCACATTTTCTGACTAAAATTTAAAATTGATGTTTTGTTTTTTCTTTTTGGTAATATTTGTTTTCACTTTTCTAAGGAAAGATTTTTTTAAAGTTTTTTTTGTTGTTGTTTGTTTTAAATTCACAAGAAAATAGGTTAAAAAAATTATAAAAATATAATTTCGCAATTATAGCATCTTATTCTCAGGACATTTTAAATTATTGGATAAAATCCGACAAACTGTTTCCTTATTACCAACAACAACAACCGTGCATGTATCAGACAAGCGGAACTAAAAACTCCATTAATTTCGATGCATACCGTAGCAGAAAATTTTTCGTAGCTTTGTCCACCCCCCTTCCCCCGACTGCATTCGTTACAACTAAAGAATGGTAACTTATTCTTCAATGCGAGTAAATGATTTAACTTTGGGTATAAAATATCAAATTAATTAATAATTGAGTGTTTTTTGCGTGCTGATGGAATCACAACTATTTTTCTTGTGACAAATAGACAGCTTCAATTCATTTCTATAAAGTTGGCAATGAAAATAAAAATATTAGGTGTGCGTGGTTTATTGCTGAAAGAAATTTAGTAAGAACGGAATGTATTTTGAAATGTCTTCAAATAATTTGATTTAGAATTCGAAAAGGGGTGAGAGAAGGAAGATACGTGCAATAAATTTAAAAACAAAAAGGTAATGAATGATAAAATAAATGAAAATTTACTTTCTGAATAGGAAAAAAATAATAATCCAAGCTATTAAGAAGTATGGAAATACGTGTGTAAATTATACCAGTGGGAGGAATGTAAAAATGCTATATATTGTGCATTTTAAAGAAACAAACATCAAGAAGAGTTCAATCTTGATTGAAGAAAGTAAAGAGAAAGCGGGTTGGGGAAGTTTGGTGTTTCTTCTCTCCCCTCGTAAAGACGGGAGTTTCTGGATAGACGGATAAAGTATAATTAAGAATTTTTTTAAAATTAAAATCTGTATTAAAATTTTTAATTTTTTTAATACTTTGTTTTATCACCAATGTATAAAAGATCGAACGACCTAAATACATTGAAGCTATCACTTAAAAAAAAACTTTATCGTATTATACAGCAAAGGGAAAACTTCCAGTCTAGTCTTGATTATCTGCCCTTGGCTTGCACCCTCTTCCTCGGCAGCCGACTCATTATGTTGACGCTTGTTGGTAAAAAAAATTCCGCAAATAAAACTAATTCTGGTCTGTCTGTGTGTCGTATTATTTCGTGAGAGAAGTGTGTATGTGTTTTGCCATCCCGGCCAGGTGTGCGTTTTATGGGTAGACAAGTCCGCGCACCTGTGCGTGTTCACCTTTTTCTTCGCAGTTGGGTGACGGATCCGAGCCTCCTCTCTCTCTGGCCTTCTCGCTCAGGTCTGTATTTCTCCAGTGCCGACACCTCCTCCTCCCGCACTTACTACTTTTTACTATTACTATATAACAACATCATCATCGGCACACCAGCATTTTTCTTTCAGTAATTATTCTTTTTAATAAATACTTTTCAAAAAGAGCAAGAAAAGACGTTTTTAGAGAGATAAAAAAAAATATATATATCTGTAAAAACCAAGAAAAGAAAGTTTCTAAACTGTTTTTTAGCAGGTATTTTTCAAAAGTATGTTTTTTAAATAAGTAAAAATGATCATGCCATTCTGTTTTATTTTTCCATAATTACTGAAGTGGTCTGGTGTGCATGTTATGACAATTACCCTTTTCTCTTGCTTACACTACAAGAAAAATATTCTTTTTATTTACAAATTAGTACTTTTTATACTCTTTAGAATCTTTTTCTCTATTGGAAATTAATGTTAATTTGTAATTACTTGGCCCAAGTTTTTTTTTTTTTTTTTTTTTAATTTTATTCTAAACCATGAATATGTATTTGGTAGTTTTACACGCATGCTTGCACCAAAAAGACAAATTGTGAAGAAAACCATATCTCAAAATAACTCTTTTCAAGAGAAAAAGAGACAGAAATATATCTCTTGAAAAAAAAAAAAAATGATTTTTTAAAAAATAATTAACGCTAATTCTACCCTCTAAAAAGATTTTTTTTTTTTTTAACTTAATTTATAGAATTTGAGTTAAATGTTTTCTGACGTTTTCTTATTGGCTTCTTAACACCCCTTCTCAATTTCAAATTTTATGTAGAAAGGGGGACAAGATCGTTCTGTTGAGAAAAAAAAAGTAAGAAACAACAAAGTTTATTAAGACATGGGGAAAAAAATTGTAACAGAAGTTCTACTATAAAAGATTTTATAGGTCCTTTCAAAAAAAAAGTTCGAATTTATTTTTTTTTCTTTGAGATCCATACAGTTTCTTTTTGGTATTGTAATGTTTCCAGAAAATGACCTGTTTCGCGTACACACGCAAAAGACGTCCCCCCACCATCGCCACAAAAAATACCATAGCACAGAAGGAATAAAACTGGATGTGGTCAAAGACCTCACTGTAACATTTTTTCCACAAAATAGCAAAAATAGAATATTGCTCGCAAAATTTCAATCTACAATTTTATCTCTATCTCTCTCTCTCTCTCTCTCTCTATATATATATATATATATATATATATATATATATATATATATGTGCTTGTGTACGTATGCTGATGGGTTAAGATGGGGCGTTTACAGATAATCCTTATGGACATCCGTAGTCAGTTTAAACCTGTTCTTACTCATTAAGTATTGTTAAATAGCAGTGGAACAGACCTTTCATGTTGCATGCCATTTTTAGTGATTTTTTTTTTCTTTTTCATGTTACAAACGAAAACAATAAATTTTACTCGTTTTCTTCTCAAAGACAAAAAGGATACCGCACTTTAAAAAAAAAAAAAAACGGAGGAAAAAAGTGTTAATTTTCAAATCTAATAAATTCTTTGAATTAGCAAAAAGCATTTATCCCAAAATTAAATTTAAATATGTACAATAATCTGCCTTTATGTCTAGACATAAGTCTCGGCATTTCTTTGAAATATCGTTAGTTTAAAAATAATTGGCTACGTCTTACGATCTAGTATTTTCCAAAAATATTTAATTTTCCCTATTTTATTTATTCTTTCAGTTATATTTTTGAAAACTTTTTTTTAAAAAAATACGCTCATTAAAAAATCTTCCATCAAAAATTCCAATTTACGTCAAAAAAGAAAAAAAAATGTTAGAAATTAGAGAAAAAAAATGTATTTTTAAAATTTAATTTTCATTCAGAAGTGCAAAAATGTTATCTAATGTGCCCCCAATCATAAATCATCAATATTATTATCATGGTTGCACCCCCCTACTAAAATCGATACATCAGCATCGGTGGCAATTGGCAACGTAATATCCAAGAGCCTCCATTATTGCTATCAACATTGGTACTCCAGCCATGACCCCCTGACATCATCAACACTGTCAGCCACAATGGACAAAACTACCATCAACATCAGTTAAGCTACATCAATGATTAGCAATGGATACATAAACCTATATTGTATAATTTTTATTTAGCTTCCAGCAATATATATATATATATATATATATATATATATATATTAGTGAGTCCACACATGTAAGATGTTACACATATTTCTACAGTGATTAGGGTTATTAATATTAAGCACATTAAAGTATATGTTTATAGTGTGTTTGCATGTGCTCTCACATCTATGTGTACTTGTCTCAGTATACAACACGTTTCATTAAACATTATATACATATGTTCTGACTTAGATACACACACACACACACACACACATATGTGTATAAATGGAGACAATATACTGAAATTATATTTACCCATTTAGAATATGAGCATGTTAAAATTCTTGAAATGCCCAAAAATATAGTTACTCTCACACACACACACACACACACACACACATATATATATATATATATATATATATATATATATATATATAAAATTCTAAGCCAAATCAACTTCACAAACTTTGACCAAACATTAGAATTTTGAGGTATCCTTTCTTGGTTAGGCCAAATATATATATATATATATATATATATATATATATATAGTGTCTGTAACACATTCTTATATGGCTCTCAACATGATTAAAGTTTAAATACTCAGACCTATCCATTTATTAAGATATATATATATATGCACACATTTTTACATACACAAATATTTTTCAACATGATCTCCTCCTTTGTCAATGCACTTAATTCAGAGATGAAATTTTAATAACATAATCCTAACATTACAAAGTGAAAATTTCAACTGAAGATTCATTTAATAAACTGTTAAGCTACAAACTTATTGATCCACTATTTTATATATATATAATGTGTATGTATGTATGTGATTTTCCATTGTTTACTTACATTGGTCTTTTTACATCGGTCTATATTTCTGCAATGAAGTATTGTAAATCATTCGGATTGTTATCCTCATTTTTATTGCCACATTCATGATGCTCCATCATTCTTCATGTAATATACATTGGAATTTTGAACCAAACCCCTTATTTAATTCAGATGGGTAGATTGTTCTAATTCCACATGCTATGCCTTTTTTGGGATAAGTTTCACTTAATTACATTTATTAATGCAATTCTTTATTTTTGTTCCCTCTGCTGTGGGCAGGTATTGGACCTCAGAACTCTTTGAGTCAATCACTTCAACCAATGCTTTTATCCACTGGGTAATGTGTTCTAGAGGACACAGAACAATCTATCCCCAAGGACTAAATAAAGGGTTTGTTTCAAAATTCTAATGTATTTCACTTGAAGACTGGAATGTACAGTAGCTGAAATGTTGTGAATATGGCAAGAAAGATGAGGACAACAGTCCAAATGATGTAAATAGTGTAAATTGGTCTTTTTGCATTTCCTTTTGCATCTATTTAGATATCTATCCGCACATATACATACAAATAATAATAAAAAAAGGTGGGTAAAAACAAATATGTATCTTGAATTTGTTTGACATGTTTCATGGTAAATCTATACGCTCTTCAGAAACAATTACAAAAGTAAATTTGTCAAAAACTTTAAAATGTTAAAAATACCATTTGTTGATTTGTATTTCCATTGTGAAAAGATACTTTCAGAAATCAACTTAATATGCTAAAGAAACACTGATACATTGAAATATTGGCTCTCTCATGCCAATAGATCAAAGAAACTATTTCCAAAATATGAATTTTACATGTCAAATCTTTTTGTTAACAGATCAAAAAAAGAAATAGGGAAACTTAAAAATATCAACTTCTTCTTCTAATATATCATAATATACTGAGTAAATCAGTCGGTTATGTGCCATGTGTGATACGCACTTAGTCAATCATGTATCTTTCGATACATAACTGACAAGGCAGATTTTTTTCCCTGCAGTAGATTGCCATGTCTTTCTGCGTTAGACCATTTGCCATTCAAGGCTATAGAACCCGGTCTGTCCTGCTATTTACTCATAGCTAGGGGGAGAAGAGGATTCCTACCCTTTCCCAAGGGTATTAGCACGTAAGTGAATGTAATGGATTTGACTGGAATTTGAACTCAGATCTCTGAGTCCTCAATCTGAGAAGCCGTGATACCTTGAAACATATCAAGGAAATAAGCCACAACATTTAGAAGCATCGTGAGGAAATAGGCTGCGATACTTTGATATCTCAAATTCATCAGGATAATACTAAAAAAATAAAATAGCATATAATTTTGACCAAACTTCAAAAAAGGTAAAAATTTAAAATATTAAAATTTATAAGAATATTTAACAAATGCAATTGTGAAAGCATGAAACCCAGGGTCACAAACTCATATCCATACAATTGAATATATTTATTTTATTTTCTGTTTATACATTATTTTTATACATTAATTTTATAGATACAAATATTAAAGTAAATGCTCTGTTTATAATAAATAGTATTAACTACATTTACTGGCTTGAATATCCAGGAAATTTTATAGAAAATATGTGCTCCCGGACAGAAATTGAACTTGTATCCTACATGTAACCATCATTTGGCCTGACGTACTATACTATTTATCTACAGATGAAGCATCCAGTTAGCTTAGTCAAATTATTGTTTTTTAAAAACAAATTACCAATGATTTTTCTCAAACAATCCTATCTGCTCAAAGTGTATCTTAATATAAACAATTGACAACATATATTATGAAATGGACTAAGTCTGACAATTATTTTAATATATTTTCTGTTTATATATTATTTTTGTAGATACAAATACTTAAGTAAATGCTCTGTTTATAATAAACAATATTATCTACATTTACCTGCCTGTAGCTGAATAGAATAGCATGTCAGATCAAATGATTGTTCTGTGTAGAATGCAAGTTCAGTTTCTGTTGGAGGACACATATTTTCTATGAAATTTCTCAGGCATTCTGGCCAATAAATGTAGTTGGTACTGTTTATTATATAAAAAAAAAAAAACCATTTACTTAAATATTTGTATCTACAAAAATATAAACAGAAAATATATTAAAATAATTATCAGACTTAGTCCATTTTCATAATATATATATTAAAGAGTCAGATTAAGTTGGCTCCCCATGAAAGATTATTACCTGTAGAACAACATTTCTGCCTAGAAAAACATGATTTTAAAAGTGATGCCAAATTCACTATAATTAAAAAGATTTCTATTTTAGACAGAAAAGATAACATTAGAAAAATTCTAGCGGAACATAAAGACAAATGGCTTTTGCACCTCAAAACACTTCCTCCAGACAGGGCTTAACCACAAATTTAACAACATAGACAGAATTAATATATAACCCCATAAATCAAGCCCTACCCACATTTCTCACCCATACAAGACAGACAGGTGTTGAGTTCTCACACTTATACACACACCCATACTAATATATACACTTATACACATCATACACACTCCCAAAGAACAAATGATAACATACACTTAACATACACACATGCCCTTCCCAGCAACCAATAAAACTGTCAAAATGACCAAGGGAATTCCAAGTCCCATGAATTGCTACAGTGTTTATCTTAAAAACAACTTAAAAAAAGGTTATTGACCAACACAAGGACTGACCAAAACTAACAATAAAAAGACAAATGAAAAGTACAGATAAAGTTCATTTTCTTCAGAAAGCCATTCATTCCTGTAGTTCACTTCTAACAAGCAGGATTTTTTTTTCTCCTGATGATGGCCATACTGGCTAAAACTAGTCAAGGAGCCTAAGTGAAATAATAAAACCAAAAAAATATTAATATGTGATCCAGTGTGTTTGAAAATAAAAAATTTAAAATTTTTCAATATTTTTTATTGTTCAAAACACACACACACACACACACACACATATATAGAGAGAGATTACTTTTAATGAAAAACCACCATCTTGGTCATTTTACTATAGTCCATGGACTCCACATTAGTGCAACCTCCATTAAGCCCTAATTATGTGGAAATACATTAATACATGTATTTGTAAAACTTTTTGCTTGTGTGAAAAGAATGTTTGTGATCTCATTTTAAGTTGAACTTTTTTAGTATGTTACAGAATGAACAAAAACTATAAATATATATGAAAGTCAAATAAAGATATTTTACTATTATTCAGTGAACATTTCAATATTTTTCTTCCTAACTTTACTGTTAAAAACAAAGAAACGGTGATAATTAAAAATAGCCACAACTCTGGTTGATCAAACAAAGAAACAGTAATACTGACAATTATCAATGGCACAGTGATATTTAGAAATATAAATGTTCTAATTTAATTAAATTAAACAAAGAAATAGTGATATTTAAAGGGATCAATCTGTTTGGGGTCAATATATCAAAGAAAGAAACAGTGATACAAATAGCATTTTTTTTTTTTTTTTTTTTTTTTTTTTTTTCAATTTCAAATTTGAAACTCCTCAATTTCTCCAGGCTAATATATCAAAATAAAAATAAAGGAAACTTAAAAAAAAATCAACTTCGTTTTTCTGTTACCAAAGCTTTGTTTATGTACAATATCTGCAAACTTTTTTTTAAATATAGTTTATGTTATAGAGTGATTTCACAGTAGAGGTTTGTATTTGTACTAAGTCGGTCCTAAAATAGGTTTGATGTACAAAACATTAGGAACTTGATATAATAGGTATAACGCAGAGTAATCTAGTTGTGGTCGCTGATACTTTAGTATCTGACTAACAGTCGTCTGGCATCGACTGTCTGAGCGACTCCTTGTTACTATTACTACTCCTACTTATTATAGGTGGGAGAGTCTATTAACTATAGAATAGGTGTGTTCCACTATAACAGTTTAATAGATGTTGTTTTAAGATTTTATTAATGTTTTCGGTCTGTTGTAGTTTGGTATTTTACTTCAGTTTCCTTTTTAAGTTTTTTTTGGTATGTATGGCATCCATTGGTCTCAAAACTTTGGATCTGCACCCAAAGAGTTATGCCTCAGCTGCTGATGGCAGTGCAGCATCTGTTATGGCTGTACAGGCCCACACAGGAATGACAATCTCAAATGCAATGAATGCATGTGAAGATGCTCGTCCCCAATGTCGCCTTGTTGTTTTCTTTCCATCAAGCACGCTTCCCCACAGCAGCAAGCCTTTGTCTCTCCTCTCCTTGTTCCAGCCTTTAGTGTAAATTGCGTTTTCAGCACGAGCAATCATTGACGACATCTTCCCATTTGTCAATGTCCATGGCTCTTATGTTCTTTTGGCAGACATCCTTGAAGTGAAGATGAGGTTGTGCTCTTGCCAGTGGCCTGTTCTCTGCGCAGAAGGACCTTTGGAATCCTCCCATCTGCCATGCAGTGTACATGTCCAAGGCACGGTTGGAGAATGAATCTATATACACTTCTCCAACAGTGGCTTGAACATGGGTGAGAACTACAGCATTATGACCGAGTCAAACAAATTGATGCTCAAAATGATATGTACTGTTTGCAAATTGGATTCTATTTATCTTCAGGATTAAAGCTTTCAAATAAAAATAAAATAAATCATTGGTGATTTATTGTCATTTTACTTCATAATCATGACGCAATAGATTGTTGAAAGGAGAAGGAAACATTTAAAATTAATAAATGAAGTAAATCATCTATCTATCTATATGTATATATGTATGTATATAAAATGAATCCGTCATACAAAAAGTAAATTAGTAAAGTTAATGATATAAAATGGTAAAATCCCTTTAAGTAAATTTTAAAGATGCATTAACCAATTAATCACTAAATGAATGTTATGATCCTTGTTTTTTAAAATTATAAATTGTATTAGGTTTTTATAGCATATATATATATATATATATATATATATATAATATAAAATATATTTTTATATATATATATATATAAACATTTTTTTATATATATATACATATAAAATATATTTTTATATATATATATATATATACATATAAAACATATTTTTTATATATATATATATATATATATATATATATATACACTCTTGTGCAAATTAATTGAAACAAAATGAATAATTCCATTTTTTACATTTTTTTCATATTTTTCCAATGAAACCTGACCCAGTGCACATGTTAGGTACTTCGTATGTCAATTCTACAAAGTCTTTCCTTGCAGATCGACCACAGTTTCTCGATTGTATTTAAATCTGGTGAGTTTCCAGGCCAGTCTAGTACTTTGATTTGCACACTGGTATGGCTTGCTTGTGTGTTCGTGCAGTGTTACAAATTTTTGTACACTTCCTTGTATTAACGTCCAGCACAGACAATGGCCATTTGGACAACTAATCAGCAGTCAGGACAATAGTATCTGAGCATGATAAAAATCAGTTGCAATCACATTTGATGCAATATTTTTCAAGGCTGAACAGATTTCATCACACACCTCGAAAACAGATTCATATTACTGCACACCATTAGAAATGAATTAATCTGAGGTAGAAATAGATTACACCCTGTCACTCCACTGGGTCTAAAACTGACTATATGGTGAAAGAAAGGAAACTAAAGAGGTTGTTTCAATTAATTTGCACAAGGAGATATATATATATATATATATATAGATATATATATATATATCTATATTCAAGTATATAATTGGTATATACGGAATGAATTCCAATAACCAACAATTACTATTCTTAAAAGAGTGCTCAATACAAAGTAGAGCAGATATAATTATTATTTATAAAAAAATTATAACATAAGTATGTTATAAAATCACTACAAAAATAGCCATTTTCTTTCAACACACTCTGTGTCTTATCAAGTGATGATGTTGAAAATAAAATAATTATATATATACATACACACACACACACACATTTGTTTGTACCTACTTAGTAAGGTTCACTCTTTACAAGTCCTGGGGGCCACTAACAGTAGAGGGTTATATTATGAAGCCATTTTTGTGTATTGGAGTGGAAGATAACCTGTTCAAGGCTAGGGTTAACCGTTAAGATTGTAGTGATCAAGGAAATATCCTTTTGGGAGTCAGTTCCACAGGGCAGTGGCCTGCAAAAAGAAGCTGTTCAAGTGGAGCTTACTTCTTACAGATGGAATAGAGAGAGAACATATGTGGTTTGCTACTATGTAAGTGGCATGGTGTGTTTTTGCCATGAAGGTTTCATTTCATGAGACCAGGGAATGTAGTTTGTTCAAGCACTTTCCAAAGAAGTAGCAGTAATGTGTGCTTGTCATATAGCCTGAAGACTCATCACCTCTGTTACTGCTGCTTACCTTACTACTTACTTACAGATCTATTACTGATTCTGTTGAAATAGGAAGAATTATCAATACTAATACAATAAAAAAAAAACTTAAAACAAATTTAAAAATGGTTAGGATATACATGCAATAGATAGTTACAGTTCTATGTTGCTTTTCAGCTAGCCTGTTGCAAAAATGTAGCCCACAAAAAAAAAATTATAAGAAATATTGACATTTTTGAAGTCTTTGAAAATAATAATAATGGTATACCTTTGCCAAGATGATAAATTAATGAATTACCTATAAATACATAGAACAAAATAATTAAACTTTCTTTTTATTCATATTATTAACTATATTCATTATTACATACTTTAAAGTACTTTATGATTTATTCTTAAACTAGCAAGGATACCAAGCTTTGGCAGAGGAAAATAACAACACAGGAAAGATATTTTTTTTCTTACACAACATAGAAGATGAAACTTATTAAAAAAAAAAATATTCCATCATTCAAAACAAAACAAATATGCAGTTACTTAATTTTACAATGTTTCTAGGTACTTCTCTCATTGGATGCCAGTATTAAAAAAAATTGTTTAGGGACTCAACACTAGAACAACTAATATAGTGCTAATCATAAAAAAAAAAGTATATTTTACAAACAAAACAGAAAATTGTTTAACCTTTTACATTTTGTTCAGCTTAAAAAAACAATTTTAATCAACAATTGACCTCTGATGACCACCATTGATCTTAGAGGTCAGCATCTCTTATGCTGCTATTATTTTTCCGCTACCACCACATACCAGTGTTAAAGAATGTAATTGTTTGGCTGCAATGCAGATCATATGGTAATAGTGAAATTATCCATTTCTATACAGGAAACATTCAGCCTTCATTAACCAAACATTGTCCTGGATATGACAATAGACTACATCTAACAGCAAGGCCTCTGATCAGGAAATTGGAAGTTTTAAGGAGTATGGAACAATCTTTTTTATTGCTGTTTCCAGATCCACCCAGACCCAGGGTGGTAGCATCTGTTAGGGTCTCAGCTAAGCACAAATAGTGAACGGTATGAAAGTATAAAAGCATATTTTTATTGTAAAAAATACCAGGAATACACTTTTATATATAAAAACAATTACCAATAATACCTATTTATAGAACTTTAAAGAACTCTTTCATGACATTAACCTATATAATATCCTACAATTCAAACTGTATTTCAAAGTATAACTTCACAAAACTACAACATAAAACACGTATCAGCACTTCTAGTAATTATGTCCACACAAACATGTATATGCACAAAAGCTGAGTATCATCTACCATGTATTCAATTGGAAAAGCAGAATAAGCATATATCATATTTTTATTACTTCAAAGCCCTCAAGAAAATTAAATTTCAACATTAAATGACCTATAAAGGAGTTGATTAAACAAAGAAATCAATCATTAAACAAATGGCCAGCATTACTGTTGGTTGAAATATATAAAATATTTTTCTTAAAGCATTTTTTCAAGAAAGTAGACTTCTCAAGTCCACTAGCTGTTATTGCTCTTTCTAGTATTAATAGGAATTTCCTTTGAATTTTTTTCTTCAAGATAGTCTGTGAAGTCAACATTTTGATTATTTCATTATTTTCCTTTCTAGTTATAAGTTCTATGTAATTCTACCTCCAATGACATTCAGCAAGAATTTGACCTCATCCAACCTCCAATTTATAAGGTAAAAAAAAAACTCTTACTGAATGTGCAGTATTATTTTTTATTAGATTGTCAACTATTAAAATAAAAGTAAATACATTTTAAAAATGACTAATAATTCAGTTAGTAAATATTTTGATAGGGTCAATGTTTTTCAGGATAATGTATAAAGTACCAAGCTTATTATTTACATTTATAGTCATCATTTGTTTTTACTATCACAATGTATCAGCTGTTGTGCCCTCTAGCCTTCTTCAGGGAATTTCAAACTGAATCCTTTATCTGGGTTAACAGACTCCTGAAGAAGACCAGAGGGTACAACTACCAAAACATTGTGATAATAACAGCAAAAATGAGGACATTAGTCTGAATGTAAATAATAATTCCTCATCCCTGAAACTTGGACAGAAATACTAAAATCACTTTCAGTTTTAAGAAATATAAAGCCCAATTCATACCAATAAATAAGAACTTGGATTTTATACTTACTTTTTAGCCAACCATAATACCATCTGACCTCATCAGTAAGATATTTTCTTTATTTTTGCTATATCTTTAGAAAATAAGTCAGGGTTCAGTTGAGCTGGAGATAATCCCTTTGGTTAATATGCTCATGAGAGAAAAAAGCAGAAGGAATAATAATTAAGAAGAATTAAGAAAAAGAAACCAAATGAAAACAATGACATTTGTATACTGTAAGCCAAAATCTATTAAAGAATAGGAAATTTTTAAGAACCATTTTCTAACTAATCCTAAGGCCAGGATTAATGTATAGAAACTGATTTTTTCAAGAGAATTAATTTTCTTCAATGTCCCAGAAAGAAAAAAAAAACACTACCTAAATCAAATCCTTTCGTCTTTTTTCTATTTAATTAGCAAGATGATCAAGCAACTTTAGTAATCATTAACTTGTTCACATTTCTTTATAGAAATTGTTTTAATGTGGATATCTTTTTAAAAAATAACTTTGATTTTTGTAAAGAGTTTTCAAATAGATAATCAAATTTATAAAAGATGACAGTATTATTACTGTTTGTGTGAATTAATTCTATTGAGTTGGATCAACAAAAATTCTAGAAGTCATCTTCACATTATAAAAAAAAGAATGCAAGGTATTTTTCTATTTTTAAGTGAGATTTTTCCTATTAGTTTATTACTAGTTTTACAATATCTGATTATAGTTGCTTTTACAATATCTGATTATAGTTGCTTTTATTCACAATACTCTTGAGTTCAAACACACTTTAACTAAATGTGAAATTTGTAAATAAGTAAAATTTACTAGTTGTCAGTTTAGTGTTACAATGAGCAGCACTAATAAAATGGATTAAAACTAGTAATAAAATAGTTGTAATAATGAAGAGTTTATTGACTCAGAATGTCATGATAAAAGGCATTGATAAGATGGAGTAGAGTTAGTAAGAAAATAATAAAAATACAAATTAATTCAGATGTTTTAATAATTTGTGTGGGTAACATAACTTATATTGGTATGGAAATGGGTAAGCCAAGTTCAAATTCTGGACTAGTCTACTGTCGACTTTCACCCTAATGCCCTCATAAAAAGCAAACATCTATTCTTTATCCTTCTAGTTATGGGTTAAATAACAGAGTAGAACGGGCTCCCTAGCCTTGGATAGCAACCATTCTGAGAAGGAAAACTTTGAACTCTAAACCAAGGAAAAGACAATAAGAAATTATACCTCCATCTTTCTGTAAAAATCATAATAATTTGCAAATAACAAAGAAAATGAAACTCTGAGAGTTCAATAACAGGGTAGACTGGGTTCTCTAGCCTTGGCTGACAGAAGGAACTCTCTGAATACTAAACAGTGAAAAGGCAGCAGAAAACTGCACTGATTTCTCCAGAATTCATCATAATTTACAGATAAAGGATAGGAATCTGTAGAGAAACATGATTGCCTACATTCTGAAAGAAGATGGCATTTAAAAGGTAACAGGAAAATTCTATACTATATCTCACAAGGAAGTATAGCAAACCACAAATAATAAAGAAAAAGGATCCGTGGAGAGCCATGATCGCTTACATCCTGAAGGAACATGGCATTTATAAGGCAATAGGATACAACTATTTTATCTCTTTAAAGAAATCATGACAATTCGTGGATAAAAATGAAAAATGAAAAAATGATGGCATTTATAAGGCAATAGGCCATGATCTCTTACATCCTGAAGGAACATGGCATTTATAAGGCAATAGGATACAACTATTTTATCTTTTTAAAGAAATCATGACAATTCACGGATATTAAAGAAAATGTATCCCTGGAGAGCCATGATCGCTTACATCCTGAAGGGACATTGTGTTAAAACAAATAATACAGCTCAAAAGAAATATTTACATTTTCAAATAGTAGCTTACCTGTTAATGAATTTACAAATGGCATAATTTTCTTGAAATCATGACAATTCCGGATTTGAAAATTAGCCATGATCGCTTACATCCTGAAGAGATTGTGTTAAAACAAAAAAAAGCTAACAAAGATTGTGGGAGAAAAAAAAGCTAACAAAGACGAGGAAAATATTTTTACAAAAATTCACATGCAATGATTAAAATCCAACAAATTTTCAAGAACTTCACAAATAAAACATTTCTTTAATTTAAATTTGCTCTTTATCTGTGCTTTTTATTCTAAGTCTTTTGCAATGATTTGATGGTTGAAAAAGCAACAATGTTATGTGTGGTTAAGTACTAGTTATGATAAGTAACTTGGGATAATGTTTTAAAAACCTGTAGGGATACTGAAATATTATACACATTGAATGACATTAATCAGTATTGTATCTGTTGATCAGGTCTGTTTTCTTGCCTTGTATATGATGATAAACTACATTCAGCAACAACGCCTCTGATTGGGTGATTGAAGTTTTTGAGCAGTTTTTGACCTCCTCAGAATTGCTGTTGTTCCCAAGAGTGGTAGCACCTGTTAGAGTCCCAGCTATGTGCAAATAATGAACCTATTATTCAAAAACATAGCCTTACTCTGAAAGTATAAAATTATGTACAAAATATCTGTAGTTGAAAACACAAAATTACATACAAAATATTTGGATTTTGGCATTAAATAACCCATCACCAAACAAAATCAAACAAATGATATGAAAGAACTCTTTCATGACACTACTCCATGTAATATCCTATATTAAAGAAATCAAATTGTATTCCAAAATATAACTTCAACAAAACAACATAAAATACACATCTAGTAATCATGTCTGCACAAAAGCTGAGTATCATCGACCATGTATTCAATTGTGAAAGCAGAATAAGCATATATCATATTCTTATTACTTCAAAGCTTCCAAGAAAAGTAAATTTCAACATAAGGAGTTGATATGCTGTTAAACAAACAATCAATCAATGTTTTCAGGGTAATATAGAAAGTATTGGATGTGTGTAGTATAA
Source organism: Acanthosepion pharaonis (assembly GCA_903632075.3). NCBI lineage: Eukaryota > Metazoa > Mollusca > Cephalopoda > Sepiida > Sepiidae > Acanthosepion > Acanthosepion pharaonis. The sequence goes on from CAHIKZ030000273.1 coordinate 3,119,802, forward strand.
CGGTTATTGGCTTGAAAAGAGGATTCAGTAAGCCAAGTTGAAATTTCAGCTTATGCTTTTGTTTTTTATTAGCATGAAGTTTATAAACATGACCATGCTCAGAGTCATCCAAAAATTAAGCATCTTTCAAGCATGAAGCTCACATTTTTTTCCAAATGAACATTCGGTAGAATGCTCATATATGATATATCAGTTCATT
>CAHIKZ030000273.1:3125000-3175000 GCA_903632075.3 Acanthosepion pharaonis
CATGTTACCCTACAGAATGAAAAAGGGCAGATGAGCTTTTTATAGGAGCCAACACACACACACACACACACACACACACACACACACACATACATACATATATATATATATATTTGTGTATTTACACAGCAAACTCTCTTTTAGGCATGTCTGATTGAATAAATTACAGACATTTTGTCTGCTAATTTTTAATAAAATCTGTTCATACTCACAAATAACCTTCCATGTATTGATGTTAAAGGATGAGAGAAATGTGTTATAGCTGTTTAAATTTCTTTTATTTTCATTTCCCAAGTACTTTTGATCTTCTTCCAAGATCATCTTCAGGAGTGCAAGTGGTACAAAACTATATGTTGTTCATTAATATAAGTATTTATATAAAGATGTGCGTTGTTATCCATTACCGTAAATTTTTTCATTATGCTTTTTAAATGCAAAACAGTTGGCAATGTGCTGAGATATATATATCTTAATTTATTTGTTTGAATGTTATTTTTAAATGGATACTCAAATTTGAGTAGATACTGTGTTTTTTATTTATTTATTGAACAGTATATTTTTTTTTTCCTAAAAAAAAAAAAATGTCTTTGTTTACATTAGGATACAAAACAGAGTAGATATGTGTATTTCGAGAATTGGGAAAGATAAGTATTCAAAAGCACTGTTCAGGCTTTGTTTGGCCAGGAGGTCCAATGTGGCTAAGGTACATCAGATCTAATGATTGTTTCTATTTTAAAAAGATTTCTTAAATATTCAGGCCAGTAGATGTAAATAAATAAATATTCTGCTTGATAAATAAATAAAAACAAAGTATCTACTCAAATATGAGTATCCATTTAAAAATAATGTTTAAACAAATAAATTAAAACTTATGTCGGATTTAATCCATTTTTTATATATATATATATATATATATGAAGAAATATAGTCTTAACATGTGCTATATTTATGGGATAAAGTGCTCAATATCAGAGATAGAGCGTGTGTAAATATAAAAGTGAACACAGAAGTCAACACTTAGAGGTGACAGTCTGTTTCATGCTAGATGCAATCATCAGGCCACAAGTGCTGTTCTCGTGGCCTGACAATTGCATCTAGCATGAAACAGACTGTCGCCTCTAAATGTTGACTTCTGTGTTCACTTATATATATCCATGGGTAGGTAATTCAGGCAGATCATATAAAATATTAAAACTGATCCACAAAATAGAGCTCAGTATATTTATTATAGAGCATATAAAGTGAATTACAAAAATGGAACCCAAATTTAACACCATTAAGATGACCGTTACATCCCCGTTAAACTTGACAAGTCCCAGGGAGAATCACCCAGGGAAGAAATTGCCATTTGAATGGGGTAATCGAGGTCTCATTTTTGCAATTCACTTATATATACATATATATATAAATAAAGAAGTTAATGGTTGAATTAGACCAGAAAACAGTAGAATTAAGAAAGTGCTCAATACACATTATAAAAAAAATAAAAATTTAACATGTAGAGCTTTTAATTATAGGAAATCAGCCAATTCCGCTATCTTGATTTCAACCTTTCAGTATCTTCAAGTATTAGCATTTACCGGCCTGAATAAAAGAGAAATTTCATAGAAAATATGTGTTCTCCAACAGGAATCAAACCTGTATCCTGCATAGAACCGTCATATAGCCTGACGTGCTATAACAATAAGCTAAAGAGGAAGTATGTGGTTAGCAAGTTCAAATTACTGTTTTTAAAAATTTCTCAGACATTCAGGTCAGTAAATGTAGTTGATACTGTTTATTATAAAGAGAGCATTTACTTAAATATTTGTATCTATAAAACTAATGTATGAACAGAAAATATATTAAAATAATTGTTAAACTTAGCCCATTTCATAATATATGTTGTCAGTTGTTTATGTTAAGTTACGCTTCAAGCACTTATGATTGTTCGAAAAAAATTATGGAAAATTTGTTGTATATTTCTATTTCTATATCTATCTGTGTTTATCTATCTATATCTGTCTCTGTCTATCTCTATTTATACATCTGTCTGTGTCTCTCTCTCACTATTTATCAATCTCTATATATATATATATATATATATATATATATATATATATATATATATACACACACACATGGCATCCTGGGTATGACAATAAACTACATCCAGCACCAAGGCCTCTGATTGAGAGGTTTTTGAGAAGTATGGAACCACCTCTTAATTGCTGTTGTTCCCAGGTTAACCCTGACTTGGGGTGGTAGCACCTGTTAGGGTCCCAGCTATGGGCAAATATTTAACCCCCAAAGTGTGATCAAAACACTATGAAAGTCTTAAAATGGATTTTTATACTGAAAACACCAGCAATTCATTTTTGAAGAAAAAAAATATTAATAGATATTCTATTCTTACGAACATATCCTAAAATTCTTGTCAGCATTAAATAACCCACTGAGGTTGATATGCCATAAAACAAAATAAGCCAAACTATCGATAGATATATGTATATATAATTTATTTAAGGATATTACACTGAAAACATGTCAAAATCACTACACAATTGCGGCCGTGTTTCGATGCAAATCAGGGCATCTCATCAGGTGATTTTTAAATTACTGGCAAGTGAACATTTTATTTAGATTTAAAAGCAAAATACGACCTCTTTTTACAAAAAAAAGAAAAAAAAGAGGGGTTATAAGGTTTGTGGGCTTTACTCTGATTAACCAATCAAATATGACCTACATTAAATTTAAACTAAGAAGCAATTGTGTAGCAATTTTGACATGTTTTCAGTGTAATATCCTAAAATAAATAATATTGGTCTAATTTGTATTGAGCCCACTTTTAAATTAAATGCTATGAATGTTGGAATTGTACTCTATTCACTCTCATCTTACCTGGAGATTATTTTCGGCTGACGTTCATGTTCTTGGTTCTTTCTTTTTTTTGTACCTTTTTTTCCCTTTGATATTGGTTTGGTTATTTGCAAATCAAGACACCGAAGGTTTTCCAGACAAGTATAATTTCTTATATTTATAAGATTATTACTAGTAGTGTATATATATATATATATATATATATATATAGATAAGTTGACATTGCAAAAAACAGTGCTCAATGTAAAATATAAAATGATACCGAGCAAGGTATAAATGATTGTAAAAGGTTCTTGAACTTTCATCTGAGGCTTAGTTTCAAATGCAGAGAAGTGAACTTCACCAAACATTATCTTCAGGAAAGATAGTAGAATTCCATTCATGTATTTTCATCTCCAATATGTAGGGCAAGCAGCTGAATATAATAAGTAAATTATTCAAGTGAAATAAGTCACTCAAGCTTTTCCTAATTTATTGGACATTATAGCTTTAATTATCTATTAAGTGCTTTTTAGAAGTTCTGTTAACCTAAAAAACATGTAAAATTCTTGTAATTTTCACAAATTTTATTATTGTTGTGTATATATATATATATATATATATATATATATATATATGAATTTTTTATTAATTTGACAGATTTTTATCACTTTCAACATTATTTTTAGTTGATACTCATATTTGAGTAGGCACTCCAGTTATTTATTAAACAGTATATTTATTTTCATCTAGCATTCTGGATGCTCAATAAATCTTATTAAGGAGCGCAAATTTTTCTCTAATAAGATTTCTGACATTCCAACAGATAGACAAAAATAAGTATACTGTTTAATAAATAAATGGAGCACCTACACAACAAGCATCCACTAAAAATAACATTTAAAGTGATAAAAATATATAAAATAAATTTGTGGGAGGTCATCTCTAATGCTAGGAAATGAGTCCTGAAAATATTCAGTATTATGAAAAAAATAACTAGAACGATGACATCTTAATCCACTTCCAAGTATGCCTTTCAGACCTCACAGACTTACCTCACTGTTCTTTCCACTTTTCATGGAATGGATAGCAGCTTAGAATGAGAAATTGGAGAATTTAATGCATTCACATATGCAAATTCCTTTGAAAAAGGTATGAATCCATCTACTCCACTCAATTATGGTTTAAAAATAGTAGGACTTGTATCTGAAAGAATTAATATCAACAAAAATTGTTAATGCAATATTCACTAATAAAAAAAAAAAATGTGAGCAATAACTTCAACAGAACTAAATGCTGTAAGGATTTCAACATGTATCAGCATGTTGCAAAAAACTTCTAGTATAAAATAAAGAACAAATAAGAAACATGTTTCTTATTTGTGAAACATGTTTCCAACATGTTTCACTTTTATTAAAGCTTCATCAGAGAATAAAATATGGAGAAAAAGAAGAAATTCTGGTACTTTTGCTTTTGTGTTATTTTGTTCTTCTTTTTCTCCATATCTCATTCTCTGATGAAGCTTTAATAAAAGTGAAACATGTTACATTGATAAATATTTCCTATTTGTTCTATATCTTATCATTCTGTCAAATTCCATATTTGTTCCCAACTCAATCCAAAATATGTTTTGAATAACACACAAAGCCATAAAAAACAAATCCATCAATCAACTTCCACTTTTCAAAACAGTCTGCAAAACACTCTTTTGAGATTTGCCTCATTACATTCTTCTTAATTTGGTTCATGTTGTTTCAACGGCAATTTTAGCTTTGTGAAAAAGCTAGAGCCAAATCTGGACTCAGGGTCAAGGGATATTGATGGACATAAGCAATACAATGATTTGTCAAAAAAAATCACTACTGAGTGAGTAACACTGTTGGAGAGTGTCCGTTGATGCATGTACAAAAAAAAGATACCGTCTGATTGGTCCCAAAGTTACATCAAAATTTTAAAGCTGGTTCTTGAGTTATTCAAAATAACTGGATATTTTGTATCTGTCAAAAAGAACACCTTATTCTTATGACAGATTAAGCTGAACCTAGTAAATATTTAAATAAATTTAAATATTTACTAGGTTCAGCTTAATCTGTCATAAGAATTATGGAGAATTTAGCAAATCAGTCACTGTCAATAGTATATAAAAAAAACAACTTAAAGGTACTCAAGAAATATTTTTTATATATTTTTGATATTGATTACTAAACTGAAGAGTCACACACACACACACATATATATATATATATATATATATATATATATATATATATATAAAAGAAAAACAGACCACTTTAAGGTACCATTATAATAATTTATTTCACCAGAGTCCTTTTAAAAGGACGCCGGATCATCAGATAGTACTTCCAACCCATACGGATTACCAAGTTCTTCATAACTTATCTATATAATAGTGGTTGTCAAAATTATTGGCATGGCTTAATAAAAAGTAGTTTTTGTGTGTATAATTAAATTTTAACATGACAAATAAAAAGCAGCAGTTTCATAAATTCATTCCAAATGCATTGGATCCAATAAAAATGTTTAAAAAGTATTTAAATAAAACCCCAATACTCAAAAAAAATTTTTTTAGTAAGGACAAAATTATTGGTTTGTTTAATTAATGAACAGAAGTCTATCTTTTTAAAGTGATAACTTTCTGTAATTTTTACTTGTTATTTTTCACCAAATTGTTACACTAATCTTCACCTTACTTTCTTCCACTCTTTGACAAATATCCTCTAATTTTTGGAGATTCTTTGCTTTACTCTCTCTTTTAACTGTCTCCACAAATTTTTCTATCAAATTAACGTTAAAATCTTGATTTTCATTTTAGTTACTGTATTATTTTTTTTTTCTTAATCAGTTCCTTCCTAAATGAGGTGATAATGCCACCAAGATACAAGGAGTTACTGGGAGTAAAAGAAAATAGGAATACTATGAGGAGAAAGGACAATAAAAGAACAGGTCCCAGGAAAATAAAAGATGGTGACTGACATTACCTTTAAATTTTAATGAACATAGATGGCAGGAAAGCAAAAAACCAAAATAGTTCCAGAGGTGAGAAGTACAAGAAAAGAAACTATTAGAAACAAACTTAGTTACATCAAGCAATTTCAACTGTGATCAAATGATGAGACCTAGCTGCCGATCTACTTATATGTCTAAATTCATGCAGTCATAGTACCAAGGAGAAAAGCTCATTAAGACAATTGCCACAAAAATATTTATAGAAGAGACCGAAGTAAGCCACATCATAGCGATGGGAAAGTGACTGAAGTCAAGATACCAGATCAGGATCGATAACATTACAGACACTATCTACATTATTTGAACTATTGCCCTCATCTTTGTTGCCATGGTTATCACAATGTTTCGACTGTTGTATGCTTCAGCCTTCTTCAGGTGGTTGAAATGTCAAACTGAACCCTTTATTTCGCTCACTGGGGTAGACTGTTCTAATTCCATGTACCATGTCTAATGGATGTCAGTTATCAGTTATCTCCTGTTAATTCCCCTCTCCAAGTTCTCCGCCGTCTTAACCAGGTATTGAACTCACACTCTTTGAGTCCTGTCACTGGATCTAACTAATGTCTTTATCCACTGTGCCTTTTGTTCTTGAAGGCCAAAGCGTACAATGGCTGAAACATTGTGAAAAATATGGCAACAAAGATAAGGGCAATAGTCTGAATAATGTAAATAGTGTACATAATACCTCATTTCAGAAATATAGACAGATACTGAACATTACAGACCCTTAAAAAAATACTTTTATTGAATTGAGCCAGTAATTTTGCCAATCGTAGTAAATTTTGAAATTTTATTTTATCTCAGTTATATCTGAAGCAAAAACTAAAAGTTTAATGTAAAAAAAAAAATTCAATTTATTTGCTTTTTTTATTTGTAGATTATTTTTCTTATTTTTATTTTATTTTATTTTTTTTCAGATCCTGCTAAAATAAAGGAGAGACTCTAAACAGCACCCCAAGAAAAACACACCCAAACACTCATTACTCTCTTTCATGGCAAGCAACCATACAAAGCTTAAGGAGAATGAGGAAAAAAAACTTTTATAAATAAGATCTACCCACATGTCTTTCCATAATTTCAACTAAATTCTTCAAAAGACAAAGATTAATGCAATTAACATTTTTCTTATACAACATATTATAGCAGGACAATCAAGCAAACTAAAACCACAAGTACACAAAAATCTTTCTCCATCACTAAAGAGTTCTACATGGAAAGATTTCACCAACTTGAGCTATACTTTTTATGAGAAATATCATTTATTTTTTCTCTATATTTTTTGTCCTGTAGTAATGGCCAGTGTTTCCAAATTGCTTCAAAATCATAAATCTATATTTTCTGCTTATGTACAAATTTTACAGGCAGGGTTGTTCATATTTGAATGCAATCAGGGAAATATGGAAAATATTAGCTCAAATATGAGAAAATAATAATCACTAATCAAGACTTTATCTCCAAGAAAGCATTTATTTCTAAGATGAAATCCACAATTGATGAGAAGAACTGTGAATTTTCTACCATTTAATCAATTTAAAAAGTAACTCTTTTTTTTTTTTAAATGAGTGTGGGCAGGTGCAATATATATATATATATATATATATGATATAATATAAAAATACTGACATTGACTGCAAAAGTAAATTACTTTTAGGAATAGATTTTATCTTTGCAATGAAATGCTTACAAATAAAATAAAAAGGATTTCCGAATAAGGTCTATATGCAAGAAACACTTTCATCAAATTTTACCAATACTAAAAGATATGACAAAAACAATATCATAGACTGTGTAAATTGGAAATGGATCTTCATCAATGTATCAAATCTTTTTACTGTGCTATGTTGTTACTTTGTAATATTTAGAGATGAAGTTAATAACTTTTTGTTATAAATATATATAATTAATAACTAAAGCCAGCCCAAGATTAAAGATTTTTAAGTGTAAAATTCCAGTCTGAGAAGTTTTATTTTATTATATTAGAATATCATAAGCAATAGATTTTATCAGTACCTTAAAATTCAGGGATGTTTACTATATACACTTGAGTATAGTGCAAGTTTTTATGATTACAAAAAAAAATGAAAAATATAGGGGGTTGCACTATACACAGGTAATCTTTTTGAAGAGGTTAAAAATCTTGCATTTTCAGTGACTCATTGCACTATACACTGATAAATTTTTTTCTGGAGGGGTTAAAATTCATGCAGACATTAAAAAGAAAATATACATGAGTATATACACAACTATATATAATATTTGCTTCCAGCAAGATATTTGGAATAGAAACACAAAAATTTTCATTTTTTTTATGAATCAATTCTTTTTATATCATAGTACTTAACACCAGTGACCATTTTTCAAATTGGAATAAGTTTTCAATTTTACTTATAAAAAAAAAAAATGACTATCTTCTGACTGTCTAAGTCTGTATCTTCTGACTGTCTAAGTCTGTATCTTCTGACTGTCTAAGTCTGTATCTTCTGACTGTCTAAGTCTGTATCTTCTGACTGTCTAAGTCTGTATCTTCTGACTGTCTAAGTCTGTATCTTCTGACTGTCTAAGTCTGTAAGTCTGTATCTTCTGACTGTCTAAGTCTGTATCTTCTGACTGTCTAAGTCTGTATCTTCTGACTGTCTAAGTCTGTATCTTCTGACTGTCTAAGTCTGTATCTTCTGACTGTCTAAGTCTGTATCTTCTGACTGTCTAAGTCTGTATCTTCTGACTGCCTAAGTCTGTATCTTCTATCTAGACCTCTCTCTTTTGATTATCTATATCTCCTGTATGATTCCCACTTTATTTGCAAGTTAATCTTGTAAGGTTTATTCTTGCTTGTCAATTTTATTATTGAAGAATCTTTCTCCTTCCTTCCTCTCTCTCTCATATATATATATATATATATATATATATAAATGTCTGTCATATTCTTTTTAATGTCTGCTTCAATAAATATGCATTAGTCAATAAAGCATAACAAATGGATCAGAAGCAGATATGTGATCAAAGCTGGTTTAATTTTTTTTTTATTTATATCACACATACAAATATAAATTTTAAAGCTTGTAGCCCTTGAAAGATTTTCCAAAGAAAAAAGCTTATTGTTAAAAATAAATACAGAATTACAATATAACATTTAATAAACAAAGAGATTGCAATATAAATTTATTACTGTCATCACAAAGATACAGTAAATAGTATATAATATCTATTTAATTGATATATATCTGCAAAGTTAGTATTTTTCTGAAGATAAAGTCTACCAAGAACATGAAAAGTTGTATATGGATTATTACATAAAAGGCAAATAAATTAATTATATTTGAGGATGGTGATCACAAAATTAGCCATTTTCATACAGGAATCATTCATTGATGAAACAGTTAACATTAATGTCAGTTGAAATTTAAAAAATGTTTTCCCTTCAGATTTGTTCAAGAAATCAGACTTCTCAAGTTCACTGTTATTACTCCTTTTTCTAATATTGATGGCAGTTTCCTTCCTTACCTTTTCTTTAAGGTAGTGTGGAAAGTGAACATCTTGCTTATTTCATTATTTTCCTTTCTAGTTACATATGCTATCCATTTTTGTTGTGGTTGCTGCTGGAAGATTAATTCTTTAAATTCCAGCATGCTGATGCTAATCTTTAAATTTTTGTCACTTTCCTCTACAGAAGATTTTTAATCTGAGCTTAACGTTGATACATTCAGGTTTATTATTAATTTCTTACTACTCAGTTCGATTGGATTTCAACTTGACTCAATCGTTAGTTACGAATAATGCCCAGAGATTAAAACTCAAGACTTAATTAAATTAAGTCTGATTAGTGGCAGATCAGCAAAGAAAATCTTTATATGCAATCAAATAAAAAGGAATCTTTTTCCTTTTTAAAGACTGTTCAACATTTAGAGCATGACTGAATTCTAGCAAATCTGAAGCTTTATCACAATGCAAAGTCAATGATACCCATAACTACAGTGTTATCTAAGAGCTCCGTAACTCATTAGGTTTGTAGTGGCACCACATCTACTGCAGCTATAACAGCAGTGGTGTAACTAGCACAATATAGCCTGACGGAGCCCATCCCTCTTCAAGCTGATTTTGAATTCACTTTTCCTTATCTTAGACTGGTTGCCACCTTCAAGGCAAGAGGGCCCAATCTACCTTATTATTTAACCCATAGCTGTAGGAAAATGGATTAATGCAGTGTCGTACTAATAAATGTATATTTTAATAAAAATGAAGAGACTAGTGTTAATTTCATCATTAACGTCCTGAGGAATTATTATTCATGTATACCTATCACTGTAATCTAAAAAGTATAAACACTGCTTAATAAATCCTTAAGATATGATAAAGATTTGTAGGTCCTAAATTTTTGCATTGGTCATTATTATAGATTTATTGTCATTTTCTTATCACACAAGTGATATATAAGTCCAAGTGTATATTGGTTCTATCTTAAAAACAACATTAGTACTATCTGTATATTAACTATACTAAAAAATTAAAAGTAGTGGAATATAGTGATCCCATAAGTATTTTTGTGTTTTTTAAATATTTGAAGTTTTACTAGTATAAGGTTTGAGTTTCACATGTATTCAATATTTCATTTCAAATTTTAAAAGAATCCCAATAATTTGACAAACATTTATTAATTAAAAATTTGATAAACCAGGAGCAATGAAAAGAGAGATTAGAGAAAAGAATTTTATTTCATTTCTCATCTTTCTCCTGCATATCTGCCTCCAGCAGGTTTGTATTTACAGCCGACAGTAAGTATTCCAAATATTAGCTTTATGCTGCTATCATTGCTTCCAATTTTAACTATTTTAATGTTTTACTCAAGTTGTTGGTAATTCTGTAGGCCTCTAAATTCTAATACAGTTTAGTAGCTACAAAATGATTAATAAAGAATATTGAATCTTTAAAACTTCATTTTCTTAAACTTACAATCAGAATTATCAGGATTTTACAAGAATGAAACTATAACAAAATACAGGCATAACCTATTTTTAATCCAAAAACTAACCAATCCTAATTTCCCCTGAATATCTCAAAATTCATAAGATTCACCATGCTTAAAATGGCAAAATCTTAGCCAGCTAATTTTTTTTTTAATTTTCTTGCTTAGAAAGTAGCAATAAATACAACATCATCTGAAAGCAAATTTAACAGAAAAAATGGTAATAAATTAAAAAGAATGAATAAATAATTATGGGGCATTCATAAAACAAAAATAAAATATTTTAAATCTTGCATATAAATGATTTCAGTTTATCTTTAAAACTAAGTATATTGGAAATTAAATTTATTCAAGTTCAAAAAAGAGAACAACAATTTCTTTTTGATAGAATGCATTATTTTCTTTACTCTTTTATTTGAAAGATTTAATTTAATCTTCTCAAAATAGATTTAAATGCAGAATGATAATTTAGGAATATATTCATTTTATATACACCTGATATATTCTTTTTTTAATTTAAGCCCCAAGTCATTTAAATTCTAAAGCAGATTGACAAGATTATAATCATAGGATTTTACTTCAATATGAAAGAATTTACACAAAAAGAAGGCGAAATATTTTACAATGTCATAAAATAGAAAAAGAAAAGTAATTTTGGGGGGTTTTATACAAAGGTAAGTAATTTAAATCAATTTTAGTGTAACTGACAATGTGTCTGTGATAGACATTTTTTCTTATATATCATCATAATTTATTTTATGAAATTTATTTTAATTTAAACCTTAAATAAACAACTATTGGGGAGGAAAAATAACTAAAGAAAAAATAATAGAATAAATGATAGCTTTTAGGTTAGTTGCTACAAAAAAACAAAAAACAAAAATAAAAAGAACATTAAATATTATTAAAATAGCTATCACTTGTACTTGCTTTGTAATTTTTTTTCTATGATATATATATCTCAATTTATCTATCTTTATCTTTTTATCAGTCTCTCCTTTTCATTTTTCTTTCATTATAAATATATTCACGCATTTATACCTTCATTTTATTTATCTGCAAGTAAGCTGGACAAAAATACATTCTTTTTATTTAATGATGGTCAAGTTTTCTTTCTATTTATCTATCATGCTAAATAGTGTTTAAAAAAGAAGAAAGTATACATAATATGAAAACCAACAAGACATAAAATCACTATAATGTGGAAAGATCTTTAGGCAAAAAAAAAAATGGATACTTAATAATATCAAGTACATCACAACCTTATCCAATTTATAATCTTTACATCCCATTTGTTTCTGTTCTAACTTATTCTTTTTAGAATTTCCTCAAGATTTTTAATGCTAGATAACATACAGCAAAACATTAATGAAATTAATGTTTGTAATGTGGAAAGAGAACAGCAAATCTAATGTTTTTTCTGCTTCTTTTTTTAAGATATTTTCAATAGAAATGAGTGAATAGGAATTTACAAATCATATTTTCATCTTTTAAGAATAAACAGAAAATACACAAGGCATAATTTCTTGAAATATCTTTTACATTTTCACAAATTAAAAGTTCTGATTTTTAGCATTTCAACCTTTTAATACTTTTCTTTCTTTAATTTTTGTCTTTCTCTTATTTGTAAAAAAAAAAAGGAGGTTGTCTTGATCATTTGTGTGAAACAAAATTATCTCAAAATTATGCAAACCAAAAGTTTTAACTGATCTGCCACTTTCCAAATGTTTGCCATAAGAATGCTTTAAATTTAATTTTTTCCTAAGTCAGCCATTTTGTGAAATTTTAAAATTTCTCTGAAGTCATCACAGGATCTTTCTAAAAGTTTTTAACTATATTCCACAAAAATTTACTCTTACAATATGACTTGATTTTGAAGAAAACCCAGAAATTCAGTTAAATTATGTTTACTAGAAACTGATCTTTGCCAAATTTTCTGGAATTTTCTTATGTTCTTATGCAATTTATTTATTAAATTCCATAATTAATAATCAAAATTTGAAATATTCTTATTCTCAATTTCTAACAAAAATGTAACTTTTAATTTCATCCAAATGTTACTTCCCTGTTTATAGAAATAATCTTTTTTGCTTTAAAAAGTTGTTTGAATAATTCAATTGCAAAATGTTTCACATCAAAATTTGAACAGCTTCATTTATTTATTTTGCTGTGTCTCTGAGTTAAAAAAATAAGAAAAATAATTGGGTTTATTCTTCTGAGCTGAGAATCACAGATTTACTTAAATTCTATGACTGACAATTTAGTTGTAGTGTAAAAGAAAACTTATTGGTTTAACATCAATACAGTTTGTGTTTAGTCATTTCAAATCAGTATTACATCTTGTCAATGAACACTAATTAATAATTTTATCCAAAGATAAAGAAATTTACAAGTAATTTTCCCAAACTTTGTTGTACAGAATTAAAATTTAATTTCTATACGATTATTTCAAATGTGTATTCATTAGAATTTTTCATGACCTAAAATTGCCAAACGTTTAATACCAATGGAATTATTCAGAGAATCAATCAAACATTGTACATAAAAAACAAAACACATTAAGATATCATTTTTTAATGTTTGCAATATTTATTTAATTGATTACCATAAAATAAAATCAAGCTTCTGAACAAATCATATCTTCATGCTTATTAATAATTAGTCTTCATTATAAACTCAGCTCTCTGTTTATAAACTTCATAAAACAATTACAAAATGACATTTTCTTGAACAAAAAGGGGTGGAAAAACATTCCTTTTCACACACACTTGAAAATAAATTCTATAACTTACAATAGCACCTAAAAAAATTAATAAGGCAAATAATTTGATCAATAACAATTGCTGTTTCTTTTATTTTGGTATCAACAAAAAAATCCAACAAAAATGACATCCAAGCCTCACCAAAAGTCAGACTCCATAAATATTACAAACTTATAATTTCAAAATCTAAATTTAATATTTACAAACATAACTTTACCAAATTATAGCATCTGATTTGTTTCAAACAATATCCATCATGATTCCTTTTTGTCTCAAACTTTTTTTTGCCCTTAAATATTAAGAAAGCAACATTTACTTTAAATTCCAAGAATTTATAATCTCTTCATGCAACTAGTTTATTAACTAGTGAAATAATTATTTTATCTGCAGTTAGAAATATAGTGGATTAGTCATCCATGCATAAAAAAAAAATTGACATTATTATCATTTATTAATTTGTTTTCCACAGATGAAGAAATAAAAAAAGCAAAAGCAGTAGGTGTTTCTTTTTAGAATAGACACAAAATTATTCATAATTACAATCTACATTGGAATAACTTTCATAGAATCCAATTTACCAGCCCAAATTAACATTAACACAAACGGCATCAATATTTTTCTTTATAACCAGTATTAACTGTAAAACTGTTTTTGTTGATCAATAATTTTTTAAATTAATTATACAATTTTTTAAAAATAGCTGAATTTTTTTCCATTTTTATAAAATACTGATGTCAGAACAATCTTTTTTTTTTTTTTTTTTTCACAAAGCTGAATTTGTTAACAGCACTTTTACCAAAGAGAATTTTTACTGAACACAATCTAGTCAGTATTTGAATATCTATTAGTCTTTATTGTACTTTTCAGTCTAACAGCTTTAAAACTAATTGGGATATGACTAATGACAAGTCGTGCTTCTTGAATTTAAAGACTATTTTGATGAAACTAAACTTTTAACAGTTTTGGAGCTTAAATGCAACCAAAAAAAAAAAAACCAGCATCAAGTGCATCCTAAATTGATACTTGATATTCTTTTTTCATTTTGGTGTTTCTGGGCTTTAAAAAGAAATTCATACACACTATACAACAAAAATCAGACATTTGTGCATAGACAATACATGCTACAATAATTTTTACAAATCAGGTGTGTTCTGTTGTCATGATTTTATGTATCAATAAGCATACAAAAGACCTTGTATACATGATTCTGCTTCTTGAAACTAAGTTGTTCATGTTCAAATAATTTCCCCCACCATTTTTTTTTTTTTTTTTTTAAAAAAAAAAAAAAGACAGTTCCAGATACAACAACTTTAAAATCAAAATTTCTTAATGTACTTTTTAATCTCTGGGGATTGACAGAAATATTTTCAAAAAAAAAAAAAAAGTAACTTTTAACACAGAAACAAAAAAAAATCACCATGTACCCAGTTCAACCAATGTATCCAGGTAGCAACCAATTTAATTTTGATATGCACAGTCAGGCTTTTTACCAAAGCCCCCACCTCAAATGTCCAGAGAAATCTCTCACCATGGACAAGCCATTTAACTATGACTTCTTCAGTAAAGGTTTCACCCGGAGGGTCAACAGTGGCAGTATTGCCAGTACAACACCAACTAGTCTCAGTGGCAGTGGACATCATCACCTTGGCAATAGCAGTGGCGGTAATAATCATGGCAGTGAAGGTGAACGTCACTCTTTAACTGACAAATATTATTACTGTGGCTTTTGTAAAAAGCCCTTTACTCAGAGGGCCCATCTGGAGGCCCATGAAATGACCCACTTAGAGAAGACGTTCAACAGTTCGTTTTTTAGTCGAGCTTTCCCAATACAACCCGATCTTAAAAATTTTGATCGTTCTCAGGCTCAGGTAAACATGGAAAAACCATATGCTAACACCAGTAGTAATAGTGCTGGAAATTGTAGTCCGAACTCTGTATTTAGTAACCGAACACCATTTCCACTGCACCTTTCCCACCCGCAACACCTTCAACATGCTCATTCCCACCAACCAAGTAACCAGAACCAGAACCAATCAATTCCACCAGATATGAAAGATTTAGATCTAATTCGCTCGCAGATCACTGGCGGCAATCCTGTGAACACCGCGGCTACGTCAGGTTCATCCTCGTCGGAGAAGCTATTCAGTTGCGGCGTCTGTGGCAAGGCGTTCGCACAGCGCACCAACCTGGCCAATCACCAGCGTGTGCATACTGGTGAAAGGCCATTTGCATGCTTAGAGTGCGGGAAGTCGTTTAGCCAACAAGGAAACCTGAAAATTCATTCGCGGACACACACAGGAGAAAAACCGTTCAGCTGCGAGACTTGTGGAAAGGCGTTTAGTCAACGAACTAACCTCGACAACCACCGACGCGTCCACTCAGGTGATTTGTTCAACTGCCGCTTCTGTTCAAAGGCTTTCTCCTTGCAAATCAATCTGCGTAACCATGAGCGTGTGCACACTGGAGAAAAGCCCTTCAAGTGCACATACTGCCCAAAGATGTTCAGTCAGCAGGGGAACCTCCGGACGCATCTCAGGACGCACACCGGAGAGAAACCATATCACTGTGACACTTGTGGGAAGGCATTCTGTCAGAAAATCAACCTGGACAATCACCGTCGCATTCACACGGGCGATCTGTTCAGGTGCTCGTTCTGCCCGAAAGCTTTCTACCAGCAAATCAACCTGCGAAACCACGAACGGATCCACACGGGGCACAAACCCTATCACTGCGCTTTCTGTGATCGCACTTTCTGCCAGCAGACGGAGTGGCGCAACCACGAGCGTGTCCACACGGGCGAGAAGCCATTTGTGTGCACAACATGCGGGAAAGCGTTCAGCCAGCAAGGCAACCTGAAGATACACATGCGGACACACACAGGAGAGAAACCCTACTCGTGCTTAGACTGCGGGAAAGCGTTCTGCCAGAAGATAAACCTAGACAATCACCGACGCACGCACACAGGCGAGCTGTTCAAGTGCACGATGTGTCCCAAGGCATTCACCTTGCAGATCAGCCTGAAGAACCACGAGAGGGTCCACACAGGGGAGAAACCATTTGTATGTACAGTATGTCAGAAAGCTTTCAGCCAACAAGGCAATCTTAAAACCCACATGCGCAAACACACTGGAGAGAAGCCCTTTTCATGTCATGTATGCGGCAAAGCTTTTTCACAGCGTGGGAATCTCAATCACCACCAGAGAACCCATACTGCTTCTGAATTGGCCTCAAAATACTCTTCACTCATTGGAGGAACAAATGTTCCTGGGGTCAAGCTCAACCTAAACCCCACCAGCAAGGCCACAACAACACTGCCGCTAGCTTCAACATATGACAGCTGTGATAATCGCTTGAGTAACAATGGAAATTTAAACAGAGACAAGCTGCTTTCAAGAAATGGTTCAAAACCAAGCAGTGACAATCTAAATGGGAGTCAGTTGAATGAGGATGATCCCCATCTGAACTCTTCTTCAATCGGTGCCAGTGGCCTGAAGGATCGTTACCGGGACTCCCAGGCTTTGAGCGCCTCAGCACGTCTCCAGGCATCAGCCATGACATCATCGTGGATGACATCTCCTTACCTGCAGGACATGTCGCAGAGCTGGGAAAATAATTACCTCTGGTCAAGGGGGTTTCCTGTGCCCCCAATGTCCAGTTCATGTTGGCCCAATGTGCCAACACCTCTCCCTTGTAGTGTGAAACAGAGTAAACAAAGTTCGTGGACAAGTCTTCAGAGTATGCACACTTTATCTTCAAAAGGCAACGTGGATGTGCAAAGTGGCAGCACCAAATAAAATGCAGGACTAAAATCAATCAACTTCTTCAGAGATGGGGGTGGGGAATGAAAGTCAATATTCTTTTGAAGCCATATTGCAAAAAGAGGTTTTCTAAAAAGTTTAACAGTATTAATCCACTTTTTTTTTAAAAAAAAAAATGAATAACAAGATATTTTAAGATGAACAAAGTTACAAGAATCTTGGGCATTAATTTTGTGGCATGTTATTATTTTCTTTTCTTTTTTTTTTTTCACTTCATTTTAATTTTTTTTTCCATACGTTTAATATTAGAATTGAGAAATAGTAAAAACTCTCTAAGTCTGATTTTAGAAAATTGAGAAACAGTACCATTTTATTTGAATCAGCTAAAATGTTTTTTTTTTTTTTTTTTGTGAAAGTTCTTCCTTTCATCTTCTACAATTTGAAAGAATGTATATTTATTGGAAGCTAACTTAAGGTTGACCAAACCTTAGTTCCAGTCTTTTCTTTTTATAAATAGGATATTTCAGAAATGCAAAAGTAATTTTTTAAAATTTTTGAATTACAAAGTTAGATAAAAAAACAAAATTTCTGTTTAGCAATTACTAAAAATTACTATTTATTAATCAGAAAAATAGAAAAATCTATAAAAGTCTCAAAGAGTAGTACAAATTTTTTCCTAGTTTTCAAGTTAAAAAACAATTTTGAAATTCATCTGAAGAGTATGAAAAGACCACTTTTGCAAAATGATTTTTGATGGATTATATTATATACAAATTCTATCTTATTTGTCCCTGTCTATATATAATTATGTCAGCCAAAACATATCATTTTGAAAATGATTTTTGATAAAGGTCAAATGGTAAATTATCTGCTATTATTTTATATCTAAATGTTATTTTCTAGTTAAAATTAGGAAGGTCTAATGATGCTGTCAATTTTTTAAAAGGCAATTTTGCAATATGGCATTAGTTAAGTGATTGTTCACTTTCTAGTTTCTGCCATTTTGCTAAATAATATTAAAAAAAAATGAACAAAAAATTTAACTTTATGAATTTTCTTTTTCAGGTTAGTAAATAGTAAGTTTATTGTGATTGTGAGTATAAATGTTGGTTTTTATTGTGTCAATGATTTAATATACAAGTGACACTCTTCCACTGCCAAATGCCAAACAATATTCAGTTAATTTTCATTGTGGTATATTGGGATCTATCTTCAACTATGTTAAACATTTAAGATTGTGAGGTTAAGAAAAAAAAATAGAAGTCCTAAGGCATGGTGGCAAAAATTCAAGGGTCTTTTTTGTTACATCATTTTGACAAGGATTGAAATATTTATACATTAACAATCTTAGCTTTTTTTTTTTTTTTTTTTTTTTTAAATGAATTAACTGTAAAAGCGTTGGACAGTGAAATTTGGATCAGCCAAAATGTTACCAAAGAATCATGGTTTTGTGTTTTAGTAACTTCAAGGGGATTTTTATTGGTTTGGTTTGTTTGAAAATTTCTAAAAAAATGTGGGGAAAAACTGAAATTAAAAGTAAGAAAACAGATTTGTGAAAATGCTTCACTTCCAGATGACAGAATATATACACAGACTTACAAAAAAATAAAAACAATATAAAGGTACATCGATCCATACATGTGTGTCTGTGTGTGAGGTTCTATCTAAAGTTAACTATGAAACATCAATTTTTCACTATTTTCTTTGAAGCATTTATTTTGTGTGTGTATATATATATATATATATATATATATATATATATATATATATATATATATAAAGATTAGGAATGGTATTGACAAAATAAAATTCCTCCAATAATCAAAAACACTATTCTTAAGAGTGCTCAATACAGAATAGAACAAATTTTTTGAATTATCATATACTTGTATTTTGATTGGTGATTGGTGCTTATGTAACAATGTTTGCCCTAATGAGATGAGTTTAGTTGGTTTTGAACTTTTTAAAACTCTTTATTCTGAAATCAACACCATCACTTGACAAGACACCAGAAGTGTTGAAACAAAATGGCTATTTCTGTAGTGATGTTATAACATGCCGATGTTATAATTTTTTAATAAATACTCATATATATATATATATATATATATATGGGTAGCAATCTTTCTTTTAAACATCTTTCATTAAATATGTCAGACAAGGAAGATTTAATTTTTTTTATTTAGTTTTTCCAGCATCCTTACGTTTTTCCATTTTGTAGAAATTAGGAAGTACAGAAATTTTCCATAATTTTCATTGTCCCAACCACTTTCAGCCATTTCTTTAGCCATTTTCAAGGGGGCTTGTTTTTGGTGTTAGCTTTTCCTCATGTTTTGATATATATATATATATATATATATATATATATATATATACATACACATTTCATTAAATAATATAGACAAGTGTTGTCTATTTATTTTATGTAAATTTTTTTTCATAACGTCTGATAAGTTTAATAACATTATCATTGAACGAAGAAAGAAATTCACAATATTGATCCATATTTTTTTTAATACAATCTAAGCTTTCAGCTTACATAAGCCATTATCAAAGATGTCATTTACAACATATTAAGCAATATACGGACAAGACAGTGATGATAGTCTGTCAATGTTTACATAGATGATTTCTAAGCAATGATAAACATGTGCATATAAGACGCTAGAAGCGAAAATCGCACCGCATCTCATGACGTCACACATGACCACGAGAGTGAATTGTAGAAGTATGAAGTACGGAAAGCCGTTGGTATAAACCAATGGCTTCTGTTACCAATTATAGACATTTAAGAATATTTGTAGAGATGCCATAATTGATTTTGTTTAGGTTGGGTTTCAACAGTTTGATGTATAATGCTTCAAGGATTTTTAGTTTTTGTCTATTGTTTTCATGTCAAAATATAATTGTTTTCGACAAATATATGTATGTACATGCTTGTATGTGTGTATCGGAATCTATATAAAATATATACATAGATATTATGTGAATGTATGACTCTGGGTATAAAATTGGAGGAGAAAACTTGCTTATGGAATCTTGTAGATAATATTAGTAAACATTTCAGTATATCTGTTAATAAATTTGACAATGTGTAAATCTGTTTTATTGACTTTATTACACATTTCAACATCATTAGATTGGCTTCCTCAGATCAGAACTAAAGAAATGTGTGTGTTTGTGTGTGTGCCTCAATATCAAATTTTTAATACTTTTTCCACTAAGCTGGTGTCCCCCAGCCGGGACCAAAAGACAAAATTGTATAAAAGTTTGTATAAAAGCTGTCATTTTAATTTTGGCTGTTTGCTTTTAAATCTTCTTTTGTTAAAATTTGTTTTCACGTTTTCCCAGCTTTTCTGCATTGAATTTAAGGTAACTCCTTATCCATTTTCTTAGAATGAGCTGAAAATCAAAGATTCATATATTTTAGGTATGTCTTTGTGTTTTCTGTGTTGACAATATGTGTATAAATAGGATACAAAGCTTTATAAATTTGACAAATCGGGTACATATTCTCATAAATAACAATTTTGAGTTTATTATTATAAATGATCTACATTATAAACAAAATTTAAAAGATTATGGTGATACCATGATTTTCAAAAATGATTTTTTTTTTCTGTTTTAACCAGATTGAATATGATCCTTAAAAAACTTTTTTGATAGCTGCACATAATATAAGACAAAGTCTCAGGGAATAAATGGAAAAGGGAAAACTAAATTTCTTTGTCTTCATAGTTCAAAGCAATATCCTTTTTCAAGCTGTTTGTTTGGGATCAATGTGTTGCATCTGTCCTTTTTATTTCAGTGCAATATATGTTATGCACTTTTTACTCTGATATTTAACATTTGAATTAGAAATTAGATAATGGCAAACAGAAATTGGTTTCAAAGTTCAATTTCATTTTTAAAATAAAGTCTTTTATAATTAAGTGATGCAGAACTTTAAATATTAGTTATTTATACAAATATAGATTACTAAATTTATTATTGTTACTATCATTATTAACGTTATTAATTTTTTTACTTGTACTTCTTTCAGATTATTTTTATTTTTATTGTTATTCAAACTACTCAGGCTGCCGTTCTACAGTAAATAGGAATATTATCTTGACATTTTTAATTGGATGGATTATTGTCATCCATTATTTTTTGTTTTTACTTGTATTTCTTTCATTTTAATTTTAGATTTGTGAAATAAAATTCTTTTTCTGATGATGCCAGGACATCAGTGAAACATTTCAAAGTAGAATTTTCCCAAATTTTCTTATATATTTACATATGCATATATGTAAATTAGAAAGCATTTAAATTGAAACAAACTAATCTGGTGGCCATATATATTCAGCAATTTTTTACATTCCTTTATCACATTTAAAAAACAAACTTAAATTTCAGGTTTGGTGTGTGTGTGGGGGGTTCCCACTATTATTCATCCAAAAGCCACTCAATGTAGAGGGTTAGTGAATGTGGTTGTTTTATGGATGTGAGAATTATAGCGGATATGTAGGATAGTTAATGTTTGAGTGTAGACTTTAAGAGGTTAAGATTGTAGTGGTCAGACAATAATTGACTCGAGTACCACAAAGCAGCAACCCTTGGGAAGAATCTGTCCAAATGGCATTTCTTTTTTACTATTGGAATATGAAGAGAATGAGGATGGTATGCTGCAGTAAAAATGGTATGGCAGGTTTTAGCTGTGAAGATCTGAACTGGTAGAACTAATAAATGGAGTTCATCAGAACATTTGTCCATTCATGGTATATGTGGGAAAAGAGCTGTAAGGTGGAAAATAATTCATCACCCACAAGGCCGTGTGAACACTTTTGAATTTTGTCAAGGCCAGAACATGTGTGGATTTGGCAGCTCCAGGACAGACATGGCAGGAACACTACATTTTTGGTCTGATCTGACTCTTGTAAAGATAGAGCATGGCAGGTGGAGTCAGGTATTTTCTGGAGCGGTATCAGGGCTGACAATTTTTCCATAGTGTTTCACAATGGATCATATATGTGTATTCCACTTGAGGTCTGGTTTTTAGTGTGTGTGTGTGTGTGTGTGTGTGTGTATATATATATATATATATATATATATATATATATATATATATATATATATATGATCATTACATATTTAATCATTTCTCCCCAAACAAGGGAATAATGCCACTAAGACACTAGGAATGAAAGATGAGACAACTTTAGGAAGAACCAGAAACCCAATCTTAAACAGTTAACAAGGGATAAACCTCTACTCCTGTTCAAAAGATGGAGAAGGAGTTGGGAACTGGACAATAGGGGAAATTATCTACTTCTATTAAATCGAGCAATTGATTAATATGTATATTTGTGATTGCCGTTATGCATTCTGGTTTGGGTGTGTCAGTATGCAACTGGTACACTTTCACCCTCATTCTAAAAAAAAATTAATTAATAATTTTCATTATTGTGAATTGACATTTGGGTTTTATGCTAAAACATTTAAGAATATTACATAAAATCCTTTGAAAATGACAGGTCTTAAGTGAAATATCAAATTTTTGGAAAAGTTTAACAATCATAGCTATATATTACACCCTCTTAGTCTACCTCTCTACGAAAAGTCTTTCTGCATATATCACACCCTCCTAGTCTACCTCTCTACGAAAAGTCTTTCTGCATATATCACACTCTCTTAGTCTACCTCTCTACAAAAAGTCTTTCTGCATATATCACACCCTCTTAGTCTACCTCTCTACGAAAAGTCTTTCTGCATATATCACACCCTCTTAGTCTACCTCTCTACAAAAAGCCTTTTCTGCATATATCACACCCTCGTAGTCTACCTCTGTATGAAAAGTCTTTCTGCATATATTACACCCTCTTAGTCTACCTCTCTACGAAAAGCCTTTTCTGCATATATCACACCCTCTTAGTCTACCTCTGTATGAAAAGTTTTTCTGCATATATCACACCCTCCTAGTCTACCTCTCTGTCTGGTTAGTAGCTAGATGGGTGAGTGCTTGGGAATACAAGGCCCTGTAAGCTTGGATGTATGTGTGGGTTAAGGGATAATGGCACAGAATTGCTAATTGGAGAGCTGAGCTGCAATTCCCATTGGGTTTGTTATACTCACTTACATGTAAAACCCTTGGGAAATGTATGACTCCACCTCTTCTTCCCCTCAGCTATGGATTAATTAGTAAGTCTTGTATCACTAAACCATTATTATATCAAAAAAAAATTCTTACAATCTAAAAAAAAAAAAATCTGGCTTTAAATAACTAGCAAAGAGTTGACAAACTACAAAAAACAAAATCAATCAATTGAGAAAATACTGTTTTTGATGCCTAAAAAGAAAATTACATACATATATATATATATATGTGCATAGTATATGCAGGTTATATATGTCAGGTCACTCTTCAAGTGCCATTAGTAGCATGTGACCAAGGTCACATGCTACTAATGGCATGGTCTATCTGCTACATGGTCTAGTAATCTTCTACTAGACCGTTTCCTCCACCAGAGTTAGCGACAAAAGTGGCTAGACACCCAGCAGGACTAAAAACAAGGTCTTTCTAAGGACAGTTAAACCTTCTTGTAAGGTCAATGGTATCGAGCACAATGGGGCTTCATAACTACATGGGCAGCCAGTGAGGTGACATAGCATCACTGAGCAGCATGCTTCCTAGGCTGAAATCAATAACCAGGGTGGAGGATTTCCTCAATGGAATTAATTAGCCCTATAACCAAGTTGAGCCTTCAAGCTGAAGGACATAAGCTGTGGTTTGACCTAGAGAGGGATGGGCTCCACCAGGTCTACTTGCCCAGGACATACTATGTATGAATGAATACCTCTCCAGCTTTGAACCCAGATATGTAGAGGGAACTGGTCAGGTGGTCAAATTTCCACCAACCCTACCACCCCACACAGTCATAAGACTGAAGCATTAAAAAAAAAATATGACTGTTTTTTAATTTTCTGTTTTGTAGTTTTTGCAGTTTTCATGAGTTGTCTTATTGCTTTTTTTGAGCTGTCTATAAAATGATTTCACAGTATATCAGGTGGCATTTAAGCTAGTTCCTTCAAAGGGCTCTTGATTAGGCCTTCATCACAATAGGTAGGGAAGAACAGATGCAGTAGGGAACAATAAACTACAGAAGAACTCAAAATTGATCACTGCATTTAAGTATTACATTAATATTTAAGCTTACCTTTTAAAAGTTCAATGATAATTCTTCTGCAGTCACTTAATTTAAAGACAATTTGATGTATGTAGGTCCTTACATACTGTATCACCATTTTTGTTTCATGGCTGACATTTGCTGGATTTCACAATTATTTTTGATTATTCCCAAATTTATTCTCAAGTTATAAAAATTGTTATTGTACAAAAAAATTATTGCAAAAACATCACTGAAAACAATCACAGTAATGAAAACTTGGGTATCCAAAAGTTCAGGACTGCAGGTCCAGATTTGGCCCAGAATGTTTTTCATTTGCTCACGAAATCAGCCTGATTCCAAAATGGTATATGTTGGGCTACAGCATCTAGGAGTAAAGTTGAAAAAGTTTGACACACTGATATTTGCATTTATTATATAGATTAATCAATAGACCACAAATATAACTTTATAGTCTATAGCTATTTACCGAAATCAATTTAAAAAAAAATTACATAATATTTCAATAGTGCATCACTTTCTTTCAAGAATTAAAAAGAAAAAAAAAGTGAAAATAATATGATGTATCAAGTTCATATAGCATATTCATAACATTAAAATCATATCTGTAACATTTTAAATCATATAAACTGAAATTACAAAATGGGGCATTAATGCAACTTTCCAAAGTATGCTTATAGGAAACAAACATTTAGTTAGCAAACAAAAGGTGTAGTCATTATGCCTATAACATCTCTCATCTGTCAGCAACTTAAAACCACTTAATTTTTCAATGCAATTCTATTGTAATTTCTATGTATTTCTATAGCAAAACCATTAACAATGTATTTATATAGCAAATCATTAGCAATCCATTTACATTGACTTCTGCCAATAATAACTGAGAATCTTTTATGTGCCATTCCCCTTCAGAACGTTGAAGATCATGGCTCTCCACAGTTTCTCCTTCTTTGCAGCCCTTAGTAAATTTTGTCTTTTTGCTATCACTCCTAAACTCTTTTCTGCCATCAAACTTGTTAGGTAGGTTATGTGCTGTTTTCCTCTGTCCCTCTTGCTTTCAATATGTCTTGTGAGTGTCAAATTTTCTAAGTCCTTATTATATATCTTAGAAATATCAACTGTCCCTTTCTAATGTTGAGTATCATTAGCCTCTTTGGTTCTATTTTCTCTAAAACTTTGTTATTGCTCACGTATTTGGTTCCTGGTATTCTCAGCATCCTTCTGCAGAGCTGTATTTCTGTTGCCTCAATTCTTTTCTTCATCTGTAAAGAGATTGGCCCTTATTTACTTGTGCAGTATATAAGATAAGGGCCAAAATTTGCTGAAAAAATTTTAGATTAAAAAATTGCAAAATTTGAGGGATAAATTCATCAGATACCAGTTTTACATGCAAATATTATTCCCCTGATTTTCACACCTTTAAAAGTTCAATGAACTACCCTTATGGACTGAACTGATTAGAAATGTAATAATTTTATAATAATAGCTTTTATTCTATTTCTTTCCAGCAGTTGTATGTAGCAAAGCTAAATGAAGGGGAGATAATTTTATAGCTAAAAATGAATCATATTTAAGCATTCGAACAGACAATGGTTAAAGCAAAACCAATTTTTTTAATTATTCATATCCAATTTGTTATATCTTTTCATATGTTAAATGAACTATGGAAATTTTGGCATCTGTTTACTTTCTGTATATTATCATAGTATTTACTATAAATTGTAAACATTAGAATGAACAAAACTTTTGATATATTTGTTTTATAAATCCTACCTCTGATGCCATGGATTACATTGGCAGTTTACTTAATATTTTCCTTTTTACTCCCATCATTGTTATAAAATTAACATTTACAGGATGAAGTGAATAAATGTTAATACATTATGTCCTTGAAGTATTTATCTTTTAGTTACTTTCATTATTTAAACTAGTTTGGAAGATGATCAAATTATAAATCTAAATATTTGTCCATTTAAAGTACAGTATGTGTGAAAATATATTCAGTATAAATACAGGAGAAGACCTAAAAATGACTACAAATGCAACACATAATTATTGATAAGATACTTAAGCTCTTTCACTGTATGTAAGAGAATGTGAAGTTGATTTTTTTTTTTTTAATTTTATTTTATTTTACCGCCGTATACAAAGCAAAGGAATAATTTGATAAGATTTTTTTTGTCTCCAGTTTTATTTCTCAGCCCAGAGTAAAGGTTGTCCTAAGTGGAAGAGAATATATTATTCAAATGTCTTATTTTAAACTCTATCAAATTTTGTATGTGAGTGTGTGTGCTTCTTTGTACATTAAATGGTGCAAACACATCTAAGTCACGCATGCACAACACAGACATACACAACACATTACATATGTACAAGCAAAGTTGGCCACATATAGCGTGTTACAAACAGAGAATCTGTTCTTCTCAAAACTGTCATCTGGATAAGGCTTTAGGATATAAAGCTCAAAATGAAAAACCTTAGGAAAGGAAACGTGATAATAGTCATCTAAAACATTGACTTTAACATAAAAAAATAATCAACAGGGTTAGAATTATAGATCATATTAGCCCATTGATGAGCTCATAAAAATAATGATGAGAAAAAAAAAATGTGATTTAGTTTGCCCTTCTCATGTGCGAGGTAAGAAGGCCTAGTTCTAATTTAGATTCTTGTTTATTGGGATCAGCTATTGTTTTTGTTTTAACATATATCTACCTCTGTATTTCAAACAGCTTCACCATTATTGCTACCTCACTAAATACCTATCTCTCCTGTATTAATTATATATATATAATTAAAAAATAGACAACCTTAAGTTTCTATGACTATAATTTATTTCCTCAGAAAATATATTTTTCCTGGTTCATCAGGTCACATCTTTAGTTACAAAAGAATTAGGTTTCTTTTATTTTTAATGCAATAAGGGTTTTTTTTTTTTTTTTTTTTTTTAAAGCATCTTTAATAATCTACTTAGGTTCAAGTGTACTCAGTTAAGAGGTCAGACAATTTGACCTCTTAAATAATTTTTAGACAGGGAGAGAAAACCTAAGTAAATTATTAAGGATGATTTAAAAAAACGACCTTATCCCTATTTACATTTAAAAAAAAAAAACAAAAAAAAACAACCTTATCCCTATTTACATTTCCAAGATGGACCTTTCCATAATCCTTCAACTCCAACAACCCCCTGTCACCTTATATCAATCTAAAACTATCCATCAAAAATTGTATTAAAAATAAAAGAAACCTAATTCTTTAGTAACTAGAGATGTGACCTGATGAACCAGGAAAATATATTTTGGGGGAAATAAATTGGTTGTCTATTTTTATATATATATATATATATATATATATATATATATATATATATAAATAATTAATACAAGTAAAAGGTTTGTCACTTAGCTTCAGCATCCCAACTCCAGAGTTTCATAGACAGACCCACTGGGAATCACTCCATCCACTCATCAGGAGGTATCAGCAGTTCACACACACACACACACATATATATATATATATACATACCTTAAGCTCCTTTATTTTTAACATCTACCTCCTTCTAAATACTTTATCTATGTTCACATATTCATTTGTAGTCTTTTCTATAAATATTTTTATGGCAGTTGTTCAAATGAGCTCCCCTCCTTGGTACTTCAACTCTGCATGAATTTAAACATGCTACTAGATTGTCTATTAGGTCTCACTGTTTTACTTTTGAAATAGCTATATGCAATGATAAGTTCTATTCTAATAGTTTATTTTCTTGCATTTCGCACTTCTGGAACTCTCTTCCGATTTCTTGCTTCCCTACCACCTACAATCTTCAAAATTTTAAATGCAATGTCAATCACCATCTTCTGTTTTCTTGAATGCTGTCCTTTTATTTCACTGTAACCCAGCTTGCATCTTAGTGGCATTATCACCTTGCTTCGGGGAAATTATATTATATTATATATATATATAATGTGTGTGTGAATAAAGACAAAATGAAAACTTAGCTGACATATTTTGTCATCCGCGGGACTTTATCAAGGCAACATAGCTAAAAGGTTTTCCTTTTGTCTTTATTCATATTGTCTGAAATTTTCACACATATACTCATCCCATGAAAAAATAATGGCAATATTTAAGTAATTCTCAAAATGCATTGTGCATCATTTGATATAAGCAATGCACAATGCAATTTGAGATGAACAGTTTTTGATTTTTATTGATAGAATTAACTCTGTTATCTCATATTAAAAAAAAATGACCTCTAAATGATTAAAATTAGAAATATTCAAAGAAAACCAACATAGAATAAAGGAGAAATGGTGTACAGTATGCAACAGTCACCTAAGAACATTCCTCAGATACTGAATTTAGTTTCCTTCTCCTTCTGTTTTCTTGAATGCTGTCCTTTTATTTCACTGTAACCCAGCTTGCATCTTAGTGGCATTATCACCTTGCTTCGGGGAAATTATATTTGTAGTCTTTTCTATAAATATTTTCAGTCTATTGAGTCTACCCAAAATCAAATGTAGCTGGATTAATGTAAGCAATCACTTATACAGATCAATACATGTACAGGTTCCAAAATAAGGCCTGTATCAGCAGTACTCTTCATTAACATACTGTATATCTTCTTTGGGCATTAACGTGTTTATATTCTTGGATATACCCAATCACAAAGACATCAAATACCATTCTATGATACGGTGTTCCAAGCCTTTTACACCTGTTAATAAAGGCAGACTACCAGAATAAATCAAGTGTTGTTCTATGTTCACTTGCAAGGAGGTCTAGTACTAGCCAAGGAAGTTGTCATACATATTGCAGCACATGCTGAGTAGTATGGACATCATGTGGGTGGGTATTATTCTGCAGAGACAGCATATAGCCTTCTCTTACAGAAATGGCAGCAAAATAGGTTGAACAATATTCTGGACATACATGCTGCTGTTCAGCATTCTCTCCACAAACACAAAAAGAAAGCAATTACGGCATCCCACACTATGATGCCAGGGGTTGGGCCTTTGTGTCATGTACATTCTGAAATATATTGTTCCACATATCTGTATTCTCATATGTATATAATTTTACAGATGATGAATATATTATCCCATGCTTTGAAGCAATACTGCAGGAGTTGTAGGTGGGCTTACCTAACAAGTCAGGCATTGTCCCATCATATCCCATACATGTTCAATGTTAGCCAGGAAAAAACAAAAAAAAATAAGGCTAGGTGGATACTTGCAAACTAGGATAAACCCAAGTAATGCCTGTCTTTTTTACTCTAGTGTAAACCAGAACTATGTCTATCTATCAATAAATTCATTTTTTGATTTTTTTTTTTTTTTGTCCTGAAAAGCTTATATTTGACATTGAATAACCAAACAATGGCTGATATGACATTAAATTAACCAGCCTAATCTAATCTTTGTCTAAATTTCTGGGATGAGGAGTTATCATTATTTACATACGGACAAGTGTCCTTATCTTTGTTGCTCTTATTACATCATTTCAGCCTTCATCAGCTGCTTGATAACAATAAAGATGAAGACAATTGTCCACATGTAAATAATGTAAACTAATCTAATCTTATTACCTGGTTACACATTTTTTTTGGAACTCACACACACACACATTCAGAAGCTGTTCATACTTTTTTATTGTTTAAGCTTCTGGGTATGTTAGATTTCAAAGCGAACTTCCTCACCATGAGGTAGTAATTAATAAATCTGTTGAACAGACCATTACCACTGCAAATTCTAATGTGTTACTCTCTATTTGTAACCTTGTGCCAGACCAATCTTGATAAGTAGCCATAAATCACAATGGTATTAACCATTTAGCAGACCATTACCACTGCAAAGTATATTCTAGCTTGTTGCTCTCTATTTGTAACCTTGTACCAGAGTAGCCTTGATAAATAGCCATAAATCATAATGGTAATATTAGCCATTTCCTTATAAGGAAATATTTGTCATTCATTGATGAAGCAGCCAGTTCTACTGTTGGCTAAAATTTATAAAATCTTAAGACAATTTTTCAGGAAAAATATTTTTCTCAAGTCCAGTAGCTGTTATCTCTCTTTCCGGTATGGATGGGGGTTTCCTCCTTAACATTTTTTTTTTAAGTAGTTTAGAATGTCAACATCTTGAAGATGTCATTATTTTCTCCTTTGAACTAGATATTATTCAAATAAAATATGCCCCTTTGTCTTCAACATAAATTTTGGCAAATTAAACCTTACAAAACAATCCCACCTTCAAAAGCATTTTTCTTTGAGAAATTTTGTAAATGTTCTTCTTTACATGTAGACAATTGTCCTCATCTTTGTTGTTGTGATCATCACTTATAGGTATTACCAAAGATTGAAGATAGTAAAAAAAAAAATGGCATCATGGGAAAAACAGTCATTTAAGGCACTCTGTCTTATTGTGGGCATGTTTATCCATGTTTGCCAAATAAACAAATCAGTCTTATATTAACATACAGTTTGACTAAAAGGTCTCCTCCAAAAATATTGCATTTATCCAACCAATACAAATTAACTGAAGTGATTTACTGTGATTTTCTTTGGAAACCAATTATCATTTTCTTGATCCAAATGATTATACATGTTACTGTATTTAGGAAAATATGACAAACTGGAAAGTTTTTTTTTTGGTGACACAATTCATCCATTAGGATTTCATCAGACTTGGTTTTGTTGACATTGCTACGTCTACACATGTGCATGAAACGAAAGATGCAGGTAGTTTCAAAATTTTTGAAAGAATATTTTTGTTTGCTGTATATACTTGAGTATAGTGCTAGTTCTTAGGATCAGTTTTTTAAGCAAGAATTAGCGGTTTGCACTATACACAGGTAATTTTTTTTTTTTTTGAAGAGGTTAAAAATCATGCATTTTCAGTGACCAGTTGCACTATACACAGGTAAACTTTTCCTGGAAGGGTTAAAATTCATGCAAAAATAAAATTCAGGGGTCACACTATATATGAATTTGGCTTATACACAAGCATATATGATACTTATTTATATCTTGCATTCCAGTAAAACTATTTAAAATCAACTAACTTTTTAAAAACAAAGAAAAATCATGCAAAATACTTGATTATTATTAATTATTTTTTTTAAATCATCTGCAAATTTTTTTGTTTGTATATGAAATGTTTTTTTTAACAATATGATAAAATGGAGAAACTCACTTCTTCCATGATTTTTTTATTACAATATTTTTGTTGTTGTTGCTATTTTGAAATTCTAGTGCTAAAAAATCTACTTACAAAAAGTGAATTATTAAAGTAGCAGTTTAAATAACGCCGAATCAATATCATTTATTTTATCTTAATTTTTGTCTAGTGTGCATTATACTAAATTTATAAAAGTTTAAATAAAACCTACTTGTAATATGAAACTAGTTAGAAAAAAATCGATTATGGGTGGGGGGTTACTGATTTTGTTCACTGTCCAACCAAAAGGAAGTTTTTTTTTTGTTTTTTTTTTTTGTTTTTTTTTAATGCTAAAGTTCACCCACTACAAAGGCTCTAGAGACACTTGAGGAAGAGGGTTACTGTTAAAATGGTTATGATGAATGATGTGTGATGAGTGAAAGAGGAGATAGTAGCAAATGAAGATTATGAGGATAAGGAGGATATATAACAATTGACCCTTGACTTGAAGAGGTTAACATTATAGTGTTCAGGGAAGCATCTGTTCCAAAAAGCAGCAGTTCTTGGAAAGAAATTGTCTGAGATGAACTTTCTCCTTACATTTGGACTATGGAGGAAATAAAGATGATTCAACTCTGTGGAAGTGGCACAGTGTGTCTGTGCTTTAAATGTCTGAACTGTTGGAACTAAAGAATGAAGCTTCTTTGGACGTAAGGATAGTAAAATTATTTAAAAAAGTAACATTTAAACAAAATTTAAAAAAAAAGAAATAAAGAAAGAAAAAGTTGCTGACATGTTGAAATATTCAAGAGAACTGCATTTTACTCTGAGTTGCCCTGCATTAGGAAGAAAGTTGCACAGCATGATGAGAGTTGTCCAGTGTGCAGTTTGTGCCTCAGGCTCCCTTTGCTCTGAGTGACTATTTTAGGCGCTGTTGCAGTGAAAAGAAAAAAATACAAAATAAAAAAAAATAAAAATAAATCCTTATATTAACTTCAGAGATATAATAACACCCTCTATCTTACAAGTGCATATATATATATATATATATATATATATATATATATATATAAATAAAAATACGTGCTTTGGTTTTTCTCTGCTGTAGCGGAGGTTTACTCTTGCCATTTATTGAATTTATGAATATTGCTGAACAAATATTTTCAATTTCCTCATCCTGAATTACAGTATTGCACATTAAAAAATATATTTCATAACACACAGGAGAGGCATCTTTACAGTTGTATGCTAATGAAAAATCAATACATACATATATAATAAAGTATATAATCATTTACATTTGTTATATCTATCTACATGACGTGTATCTGTATGTTATATATATATATATATATATATATATATATATATATATATATATATATATATAAAATATTTTGTGAGGAAGTGCTAAAAGTAGTAAAAAGGAAAAAATTTCAATGTAAAACAAAATACAGAGCATAAAATTTGATATAACAAACTTTTCTGCACAAATATCAGTTTCATATAATTTTTCCAATCATCTGACAGTCACAAGGAACCATATAAGAAAATGACACTATTTCCAAAAGGAAAATATTTATGAATGTTTATTTTTCTTATGTAATTCATTCTGTCTGCTGGAGGATTTCAAAAATTGCATGAAACTGAGAATAGTAGAGGGGCACATGTGCAGGAATGTTTGTTACTTATATATATATATATATATATATATATATATATATATATATATATATATATATATATATATAAGACAGAGACTTTAATTATCCATTTTTGATTATAAATTTATTTTGTGAACACCGAGTTCTCCTCCATGTGTATTTTGTCCATTACGGAGGAAATTTTGATCTGAAGAGTTGAAGATCTTGGTGTTCACGAAATAAATTTATAATCAAAATGAATAATTAAAGTCTCCATCTTATTATTATGATTATTATGCTCTGTAGTCTACATTGAGCTCTCCCTGGATTTATGTCCTCCTTGGAATTATCCCTTCCAGTCACAAACTGGTAAGATATATATACAGGATGATTGAAAAGTAACTCCCTATTTTATGTATGATGGACTCTCCCGTCTTATAAAAAATATAGTTAAACAGGAGAGTCCATCATACATAAAATAGGGACTTACTTTTCAGTCACCTTGTATATCTTCAAACATTATTTTAGTAGATACTTCATATTTGTAATAGATGACCCATTTTTATTTATTAAACAGTGTGTATTACAGCAATTGGTCTGGGCATTTCTGTTTAATAAATAAAAATGGCGCATTTATTTCAAATACAAAGTGTCCACTATAATAACATTTGAAGTAATAAAAATGTTAGATTAAAAATAAATCCATTAATTAATTCTTTAGAAATGTGTGTGCGTGTGTATTCGTGTGTGAATTATAATATACAATTCATATTGTTTTATTATTTCATAAATGCATAGTCATAAGCAATTATAATAGTTAACTTATATTTAGGTATTTGTTGCTACTCTTGTATCTAAATTATATAAGTAAATCTAATTATAATTAAATGCTAATCATTGAAGAATATATAAATGAATTTTTTCTACTTCATACAAAATTTCTCCTGGTGCAAAGTACAATAAACACTTATTGGTCAAATGTGCTTACATGCCTCAACTTAAAAAAAAATACTTTCAAACTACCATGACATTAAAATGACTTCAACAGTATCCATTAAAGTACATCTATTGTTTAAAGGAATCTATGTATGTATACATATACACACATGATATATAATTAATATATATGTTTCTACACATTTTACACTATACATGAACAATAACCATACACACCCACACAAGAACATGCACGTATATATTTCATACACACTCACACATGAAGAAAAAAAACTATATATTTGTATATAAAATATATATGTATACACTCTTGAGCACACACACACACACACACATATATATATATATATATTTATTTAATGATTTGCAATTTCAGTGTTACATTTGTACATGTGAATACAAGCAAGATTTTCTTCTTTTCTTTTTTTTTTTTTGTGCTATTGGCTGCTGCTATTATTATTACTATTATTATTATTGTGGTTATTTTATGCTATGCCTGGAAACACAATAAAGGCAGGATATTTCCAACATGGCTACATATAAAATGAAGCTTGTTTTTTGGATGGAAATGATTCCATATCTATGTTTTGTATATAATCCATGTGAACATGTTTAAATACCCAAACAAAAACCCGTTTCAAATCTAATTAAATAGATTTATATGTTGGGTTGGCTAATAAGATTCTAACAATTTTTTTTTTTTTTTTAATTTCATTTTCCTTTTTTAAAAATGACTTATTTTTGCATAATCAACAACACAAATGTACAGACTTTGTTTATTTTTCTTTCTTGCAACTTTTGCAACTGTTCTTGTAGAATGTGTATTCCAAATTTCCAAAACTTTTTTTAAAAAGATTTTTAAGACATGAGCATTGATCATAGTCATTTCACCAACATGTCTGTATTTATGTTATGCATTCACAAGACACTGACCATTACCAATTAATATTAAACAGATCCTTATCAATCTTGATGGCTACTATTTGTATGGACCTTTTTGGAAAGCATGCATATTTAAGGTTTTAAAACAAATTAATTTGTGTTTAAATCTTTAAAACAAAGTGATTCTGGAATATTTTTCTTTTTTTTTTTTTTTTGTGGCTTCTTTATTTGTAACAAATGTGTCTGTTTATAAGAAGGTATAATGTTTGAACTTTGAAGTAAAATAAGCCAAAAAGTAGTCATCAGCCAAAAAGAATTAAGAAAAAGTAAGGAAGGCACAGTGGAATAATGGATAGTGTCTTGGATTGAGGAATTGGAGAGCCAAGTTCGAATTCCATTCGAATCCATTACATTCACTTATGTGTTAATGCCCTTGGGAAAGGTATGAATCCTCTTCTTCTCACACCAGGTATGGGTAAATAGCAGGATAGACCAGGTTCTGAAGCCTTGTATGGCAACTGGTCTACCACAGAAAGAAATGGCAACCTACTGCATAAAAAATCTGCCTCGTCAGTCATGTATTGAAAGATATATGATCGCTTAAGCATGTATCACATGCATGGCACATAACTGACTGACTGACTGAAGGAAGTTGCAAATGAAGTGAGTAATTTTGTAAATGTAGTTAACTCATGCATTTTATTCACATACACACACACTATTTTCCCAAAAGATTGTACATAGGTAATGATTTATCCTTATCATGTTTCCTCTTTATGAAATGTTAATTCCAGTTGGTCTAGTGTCAGCTACACTTTTAAATAGGTATTATCTTCCCCTACTGCATGTGCTAAAAAAGAGAGCAAAATTACCTGTTATCAAACAATGCTTTTCTGTCTCTGCACAATCCTTATCTCTTTATTGCCCATGACATACAAACTATCTGAGTATGTCGAAAACAACACAGCCCAGTCATCCATGAAAATAGATCAGGTTCTATTGAAGGGAGCCCAAAGTTAATATTCATCTGGAAGCCTGTTTAGATTAACCATGAGTCCCCTAACAAAATTAGAAAATTTTAACAATCTCAAAGTAAATGGATTCAACACATACATAAATTAGCAATAATAATTGATAATAATGATAACTTATATATAAATAAATGAAGAAATATAGTTTTAAGGTGAGCTATATTTATGGGATAAAGTGCTCAATATCAGAGATAGAATGTAGGTAAATATAAAAGTGAACATTGAAGTAAACACAGAGACGACAGGCTGTTTCATGTTAGACACAAATGTCAGGCCACGTCTGGCCTGATGATTGCATCTAGCATGAAACAGCCAGTTGCCTCCGAGTGTTGACTTAAATGTTCACTTATGTATGTATGTGTATTAATAAGTACATATACGCGTACCTATGTTTTTGGCATGTGACTATAGTTGACCAGTGAGCACTATTATGTTTACACCTCATGCACAAATTTAACGATTATTTATTTGCTTGCCACATGCGTACACACCTGCTTATATTTGGCAGTTTCATTTATCCACTCTACAACTATAATATATATATATATATATATAATAGTTAAAAAATAATTGAGATATAAAACCAGCAAAGTAAGTTGGTATAATTTAAAGTTTTTAAATTATAAGATCTACATACTCAATTGACTCTTGACTTGAAGAGGTTAACATTGTAATGTTCAAGCAAGAATCTATTCTACAAAGCAACAGTTCTTGGGAAGTAACTGTCTGAGTGGAACTTACTTCCTAGTAATGGAATTCGAAGGGAATGATGATGATTTATCTTTGTGTATGTGGCATGCCGGGTCCCAGCTGCAAAGATCATGGCTGATGGAACCAAGGAATATAGCTCATTCGAACCTGGAAATAGCAATAGAATAGTGAGAAGCTTATGATCTGTGGGAAAGGGTTTGTAGGTGGGATAATAATTCATCACCCAAAAGGTTGCATAGATGCACTTGAACTCTATCAAGACAGGCAAGTAAAACTTATTGGCTTCTACCCACAAATGGCTACAGACTCATAGAAAAGCTAGGCAAGTACATCGATTCGCCCTTTAATAACTACTATCTTTGGGTAAAGATGATCTAGAACCATACATATCAGTAGGATAAACTCCAATTTGATTTTTACTTTTTGTTATTTCAAGGCAACATTGTTACTTTAATGGTTTATAGAATTATGTAGAAATGATAGAAAAGAACTATGATGTTTAGCCTAATCTAAATAGCCCCATGCCTGGTAAAATTCCAAGATGAAAAAGAAAACATAGTTATTATTTATTAGCATAATACCCATAAAAAATGATAGGGCTTGTCTACATACTGATCAGCACTTCTGCCTTGAATCAGATTATCTATGTAGTCTGCCTAGAATCAAATTTTTGTCCAATGGGCAGAATACAGTGACCTCTCCGTTTTGAGGATTGGATGGTCCCTACTAACATCAGTTA
The DNA here is from genome assembly GCA_903632075.3 of Acanthosepion pharaonis. NCBI lineage: Eukaryota > Metazoa > Mollusca > Cephalopoda > Sepiida > Sepiidae > Acanthosepion > Acanthosepion pharaonis. Next base: position 3,162,632 of record CAHIKZ030000273.1, read on the forward strand.
TGTTTAGTTTACTTTGTGTTGAGTTTTAGTTTTATTATTGGGTTCATCTTCCTCCCCTCTCATTCTTCATTATTAGAATTTTATATATATATATATATTTATTATCATTAAATTGTTAAGACATGGGGGCACGTTTTGTAGGTTTTCCCTCGAGATGATGCGGTATTATGGTGGATGGAGGATTGACTCGTGACGGACGAATTCTTATGGTGAATGTGGAAACTGTAATATGTGAATGGGTCATGAATCATATTAGCTAGGTATAAGATAATTAGTGATTACCAGCCTCAAACCCTCCCCATTTTGGCCTTGTGCCACAATTGTATTTTATATACAATAAATAGAATCAAATTGTAACATCCCTGAACTTCTGGCTAGGTTTAGTATGACATCTGTGTGCGTGTGTGTGAAGAGTGCCCCCCCCCCACACACACACACACACGCACACACAAATTGTATATTTCTACTCAACTAAAAAGGGAGAAAAAGAAAGTGAGGAAGAAGTTGTGAAAGAAGAAAGATAGAAAACTACAGGGGAAAAAAAAAGAAGAAGAAAGTAGAGAAATAGAAAGGGGAAGATAAATGTGAACAAAAGAAAGAAAAGCTTTTTTTGTTTTCTGTTTTATTACCCGTTTGAAATGGTTGAAGTTATTTTTCTTTAATCTTGAAACATAATGCGCATCTTTATGTAGTATTATAAGTATTGGGTTGTCCAAAAAGTTTATTCACTTATTAAGTAGAAAATTAAGTTACCAATTGAATAAGCGCCATTCGAGTTCTACAGTGATAATATGCCTATGGAAAAAAAAAATACTGTATTTCATTGTTAAATACTTGAGCTTACCAACTTTAACCAAATATTTCAATAACAATCATAAGTATGAATTACTGATCATTATTTAAAGAAGTAAGAGGGTACAAATAAAAAGATTTGAAACTGACGAGGTTTCCATTTCATTAAATCAGATATTAAACTTATTACCTCCTTTATCTTCTCTCTCTCGCTCCTTCCTTCCTTTCTTTTTTCTTCATTGAAACAAAACAGTATCTCTGATATGTCTTTTCTGTATTTTCTCACAGATCAAAATGGAATAGTCCATTATGAGGCATTGGCAGGGTGAAATATGTGCTAAGGAATGAAAGAACAGATTTACAATATGATTCTTTAACACATCTTTTGTAGTTATCTTATATTGAAAATCTGAAGTAAGCTTCCTGCTATTAAATTCAGACACACACACACACACACACATATATATATATATATATATATATATATATAAGTGCTATTATCTAGTAGTAGCAATATTGTTGTTATATTTTAAATGCTATGGCCTTTCAGAACCTAAGCAATTATGGTTCTCTATAGATGTGAATTGCTATAACATCTTTGGAAAGATAGTCCAATGGTTTCCTGTTGCCTTGTCCATGGTTTGGAATTCAGGGTTTTTCTTATCCTAGACCAGTTGCCACCCAAGGCTAGAGAGTACTGTCTACTGCTATTTAACCCATAGATGTGAGAAGAAACAGATTCATGCCTTTCACAAGGGTATTAGTGCAAAAGTGAAAATAATAGATTAGGTCAAAATTTGAACTCTGCTTGCTTATCCTACTTTTCATGCCAGTAAACATTATACTACCTTCACATCCTAGTAGTATTAATAATTTACATATCATCTGTCTATATTTCTGAGATGAGGTATTGTAAATATTTATACTATTTACATCATTCAAACTGTTGTCCTCCTCTTTATTGCCATATTCACAACATTTTGGCCATTGTAGCCTTGGGACTTTTTTAGATGATATACATTATTGATATACTATTACTGGTATATCAATAACGTATTGACATTGAAGTAATCCAAAAAGTGACTTGACCCAAAGAGTTGTGAGTTCAATACCTGGCCATAGCAGAGAGAACCAAAATTTGGACAGTTGAGTTACTAAAGGGAATTAACAGAAACTGAGATATCCAGAAAAGGCATGGCATGTGGAACTAGATCAATCAGAACCCTGTGGACTAAATAAAGAGTTCAGTTAAAAAATCCAACGTATTTGAAGAATTTGAAGAGGGCCAGAACATACAATATCTGAAAAATTGTGAATATAGCAATAAAGATGAGAACAACAGTACAAATGATGTAAATAGTGTAAATAACCTACATACATATGCAATCACTTTCCATCTTGATAGAATTCAAACGTGTCTCCGAGTCCTTGTTGGAGAAGAATTATTTTCCATTCTCCAACCTCTCTCTCACTGCTCTGTTGCTACCTCCATGGAAAGTGCTTGAATGAATTACATTCCTTGGTTCCGTCAGGTCTAACCATCACAGATAGGACCCACCATGCCACTTACATTGTAGCAAACATTCCCTCTGTATTCCATTAGCAAGAAGAAAGTTCCACTCAAACAGCTTCTTCCACTACTCTGTGGAACACACTCCCAAGAGGATGTTTCTCCAATCACTACAATCTTAACCTGTTCAAGTCTAGAGTTAACCATTATCTTCTTCTCCTATCCATATAAACTACTCCTTAATGTAACCCTCTACCTAGCCCTGGTTATGATAAACTACATCCAGCAGAATGGCTCTGATTGAGAGATTGGAGGCTTTGAGGAGCATAGAAACACATCTTAATAGCTGTTGTTTCCAGATTCACCCTAACACTAAGTGATAGCACCTGTTAGGGTCCCAGCTATGGGAAAATAGTGTTTTGACCTTTGTTTGATGGTTCACAAAGTACAAAAATACATTGTAAAAATACCAGCAATATATTTATAACAAAAGAAAAAAAAATGACCAAGACTAATACATTTTTATAGCAAAATGGCAATCAATTCAGTACTAAAGTATAAAAATACCAATACATTTATCATCTCCAAAGTATATAACTAAGAAAACATATGTTTGCCCTGAAAATATAAAATTATGTACAAAATATCTGTAGTTGAAGCCATAAAATTGCATACAAAATATTTAAATTTTGGCATTAAATAACCCATAGAGGTGTTGATATGCCACTAAACAAAAATAACCAAATAACCTTCTACCTTTAGTGGCCGATGGGCTTTGTACAGGGTGAATATATAAACAAATGGGTAAATATACATAGGTATACAAGCAAGCAATTGTATACAAAAACATATAAATACTCTATAGTGTAAGAAAAAACAGTGCTCAATGTAAAGTAACAGCTATTTAATATATATATATATATATTAAGCAATATAGATAAGATCTTACATTAATTGCACAACTCTGAGTTTCATGCTGAAGCAAATAGAAATAAAAATAAATATTATAATACCAGCACTTGAAAAGTGCTTCTGCATAAAACTGAGTTGTGCAATTAATGTAAGATATTATCCATATTGCTTTATATATATATATATATATATATATATATATATATATATATATATATATATATATATATATCCAGGTATGAGATTAAAAACAAAGACATGTAAAAAATCACTACACATTAAATATACATTTGTATATTTAAGGTTTATATATATATTATTAATTAAAGAATATCAAACACTTAAAATCCCATAGATAATAATTTTATTTCCTGAGAGACCTAAAAAAAATGTCTTGAAAATTAAGAGCCGCTTTTTTTTTCCGCATGAAATAAAAATTATTACTTATGGGATTTTAATTGTTTGATATTCTTTAATTAATAATAATTTTGCTTTGTCTTTTGACATAGACCTCTCGGATCTATATCCTCCTGGAAATTCCATACAGATTACCATATTGTATCATATATATATATATATAATTATTTATTTGAAAATTATAACATAAATATGTTATAAAATCACTACAAAAATAGCCATCACTTGATAAGACACCAATTGTGCTGAAACAAAATGGCTATTTTTGTAGTGATTTTATAACATATTTATGTTATAATTTTCAAATACATTTACATTTACTCTACTCTGTATTGAGCACTCTTTTAAGAATAGTATTTTTGGGTTATTGGAATTTATTCCATATACACCAATCCTATACTTGGGGAGATATATAATGTTTGGGTGTATATAACATTATTTACATCAACAGTAGGATCCACTACACCAAGATGGATAATAAATTTGCATTGTACCTATAAAATATCAAAAACTTTAATATTGCCATACTTTTTTAGTGTAAGTTAATTTAGTAATCATAATAATAGAATATAATAATAGGATGCTTTCAAAATGAATTAAGGAATGATTGACAACATATTTAATCACAAAAACATCCAACCAGTCATAATATTTGAAGGAAACAAAAACTGCTTACAATGTTTCAGTATTGTTCTCGGGGGAAACACAGAAATTAACTGACTTACAGCCATATAGTGTTGAAACATTGGTTCCCATACGATCACTAAAGTTAAGCAGTGCCAAGCCTGGTCAGTACCTAGATGGGAATACTAAGTGATTTGATGTACGGGTTGTTTAATGGATAATGGCTTGGAATTCTTAATCATAGAGCCGAGTTCCAATTATATTCCCTTATGCACAAATATCCTTGGGGAAGGTATGAATCCACCTGTTCTCCCCTCAGCTATGAATTAATTAGTATGACATGTATTGCTAAAATCATTATGTCCAAAAAAAAAAAAAAAAATTGTACAAGCTAAAAATATTCTCTTAGGAGAAATGCTTTAAAGAACCTTGCTTGATTGTGAAGCTTTTCGTTACCTGAGTAGTTAAAGCACACCAGATATGATAGTGGTTTCACCTGCAAAGGACACATTTTCTTTAATGATTTTTTCCTAATTATGCAGGCTGGTATATGAAATAAATACTGTTTAAAATTTTTTTTTAAAAAGTGTCTACTTAAATATGGCTATGTGCTAGAAATGGAATTTGAAGATATATATATTATGTGATATGAAAATATTGCAATGAAAAATCTGACATATTTGTCAATGTAGACACTTTAGGGGCCATGCCACTTCACAGAAACCATAAGAATGCATGTTATATAGTTTCATTGAATAATATAGACATATTGTGTCTATTTATTTTTATACTGATCTTTTCTAGTTTTTGATGTTAACTGATTAGAAACCTGGAAAAGATCTGTATAAAATAAATAGACACAATATGTCTATATTATTCAATGAATGTGTTTAAATGAAGAGATGCTGTCCCCTCTCTCTCTCTCTCTCTCTCTATATATATATATATATATATATATATATATATATATATGGTACATCAATCATACAACCAAGGATAATTTAATTTTCAAAATAATAACTAAAGATAGGATTTAATTCAAATATAAATTTCCTTTGGAATCCGTGAACTTTTTTTTTTTTTTTCAGATTAGTACTCGTAGATATTGTTATATAAAATTCCTTATTCTTTGAGTAAAAATAAACATCCTCAACCGCTTTTTAAATATTGTTCTGTTCAGGATAATTTTGCTTCATTGGGTTTGCCAAAAAAAAAAAAAAAAAAAAATAAATAAATGATAACCCATAGAAATATTGGGTTGGTTAATAACACTTGATACGACTTTATTTTTTAATCTGTGGTGAGAGGACCATACAAATGGCTTCTATCAGAGAAAGGATCATTTTTTCTCTTTTTTTCTTTTTTTTTTTTTTTATAAACAAAAATCTTAGCAAAATTTTATTACCAACTGTATAGGTATGTGTATATATAAGTGCAGGTATGTGTGTACATAAAATGATTACAATGAATTTTTATATGGATGCAGAAAGATTTTATGACATGCCGCAAATGACTGTCATTTATGAATGCTTTTTATCCTGAAAAATGAATAAATTGTCTTCAAAATAATATACAGAGCAGAACATGACAACACAAAAAATTATTACTAATTTTTTTCCCCATTTTCCACTTAACTGTAAAAATCATCAATACAGGAACTTAAAGTATTAAATGACTTCCTTAAAAAAAAAAAATGAATAGAAATTTCATGGTGGTGTGTTTCTGACAGTTGTGTGAAATTTTTGACAAGTGACAAAAAAAATTGTCTAACTTGATAAATTAACAAATTGACTAATCAGTCAATTTTCAGAACTTTTGGGTAGCACCATGCACACACACACACACACACACACATATATATGTGTGTGTGTCAAGATAATTAAAAGTTCAAGAGACTTATCTTAGGACTGACTAGTTTCAAAGGCACACTCCTCCTGGGAGTACAAAATTTGAATTATTTTTGGAAAAAAACGTTTCATTTGCAAACAAATGTTTTTACTTGTTTCTAATATAGTAACTAAAAGACACCTTGAAGTACCTAAGCAGTGACTAACATCTCTACCAGATGTATGATTTGACAATTGGTCTCATTTCAAGCTCAGAAGGGCATAAAGATCTTGATTAGTTTGACATATAAACACATCTGTAGCTGTTTTTTTTTTTTTTAACATTATGTTTTGGACGTGTTTATTTGTCCATGTCTAAAAAAAGAAACTTTCAGTAAAATCTTATATACACGTCTACACTGGGGAAGGGGGTTAAAATAAATCTTTTGAAATTTTCCATATCTTGATTATTGTTACTCTGTTTTATATTAGGTAATTTTTTTACAAGAATCTGCTCACTTTTAAATGCATTAAATTTTAGTAAAATATGTATTTTTGATAGGTGCAATAGATTTGTCATATAAATATATATATATATATATATATATGTGTGTGTGTGTGTGTGTGTGTGTGCATAGGCAACAACTTTTCATTGATGTATGTTTCATTAAAAATTACAAACAAGGATTTGGGGATAGATTTTTACTAACTTTCCTTGTTTACATAAAAGATGATATATGTTTTGGTATAGATATTGTCCTAATATTATTGATTGAAATCTTCTTCAACATTGGAATTGTGGTTTTCAGTGAAGAACCTTGCTTGCCATTGAATGCCCATGATGTCAACATAAAGAATAATGGCCAATCTAAATTAAAAAAAATGCATTTGAATAGGAAAAGACAACCTGCCTACATAATTCCAAATCTTGAAAATAACCAAATTATTGTTCTCATCTTGATCATTATTGATGTTATTATAGAAACAATATTTCAGCCAAGTAACCTTTAGCCATCTTCAGGCATCCATTGTTTTTGTTTTTTTTTTGTTTTTTTTTTTGTTTTTTTTTTTTGTTTTTTTTTGTTTTTTTTTTTTGACTGATATGGGATATCTGTTGATTATTGTGTTAGTCTATCCCTGTGATGCAATTTCTTGTTTGTTCCTGCTGAACTAGTGTATATTGTTTCACTACCTGATCTAGGGATTGAGCTCACAACCACTAGATAACAGCAATATGTTTAACCAACTTTTATATCCACTACACCTCTGTCCTACAGTGGTGTATTTTTTGGAGTGTCAGATGATTTCAACATTTTGGTTATCGTGATTGGTTCCTTCTGTTTTTTGCTAATTTTCTATTCCATTTTTAAGATGAGGAATGACCAGAAGTATTGTTGAAATTTTTTTTTTTTTTTTTCAATCACTAAAATTCAGACAATATCTATATTCATTTTCCGGCCAAATCAGACTCAGGGCTAAGCATATGCTCCCTCATAGGTAAACAAGAAAAGTTCATTCAAAAATTAATCCCTGCCTGTCATTTTTAATGAAACATCTATCAACATATATAATGAAAGTAACTCCCAAATACATGCTTGCAGATTGTCAATGTTTGACTAGCCAAAAAGAAAAGGGAGCTGATTTTATTAATATTTTAATATCATTTTTAGAACATTATTTTACAATAAATAAAAGGGATCTCCTCATGAAGTAATGGATATCATGCTAGTTTGAGCATTACTACTATGTACCAAGTTTGATTTTCACTGGGTGCCCCATACTGGAGGCCCTATGTCATACTAAGCTAAGCTTAGTAAATATATTTATACAGTGATGTTTTGAGGCTATATAAATAAACATGACAATATGTTTTAAGGAATTACTATCATTCTTTATTTCAAAATGACAGCCAAAATTATATATATATATATATATATATATATATATATATGAAGCTGAAAAAAAATTAATGTTTTTTTCTGGTATGTATTAATGAGTTGTAAATCTATTTCCCTGTGTCAGTAAAAGTCTGGTGTTGTTAAATAAGAAAAAAAAAGTGAATATTTAAAGGTTTAAAAAAAAAAAAATTTTAAAGTTGTTATGTCCAGTTAATTGTTTTTTTATATCATTTTTTTTCTCTCTTGGGCCGAGGGAATTTGACAGGGAAAAAAAAAATGGGAAGTAAAAATTGTTTGGGGGTTTTAAGGAAAAGATGTTTCCTTTATTAAAAAAAAAAAAAAAAATTGTCTGAATTTTTTTTGTTTTAAAATGAAAGGTGACAAATTTGTCTCTTTAAAAAGAAATCAATCCAAGATTAGAAATTTATGCAATTTACTTCTAAAATATTCAATTTGAATTGTATTTATAAAATTAATGAAAATAAACCATTTGAATACTGCTCTTTAATGTGTTCATTAATTCCTTGAGGAGTCAAGCCAAAAATATTTACTACAGGTGTCTGCCTCAGAAATCTAGCTTCATAGCCATCCAGAGTATCCAAAGAGGAAAAAAAAAAAAAATCATTCCTACCATCTTTATCAGAGGGTACCATGTAACAGAACTCTTACTGGTTATACTCACAATCAGTGCAAGAGAGCCCTGGAAACAATTAAGAGCAGCTATATATATATTTATACTGAGATTTCATCGAATAGTTTTCTGAATGCACTTTGATTTCATTATACATTTATTTTGGAAAATATTTTAATGAACCTCAAAGGATAAAATTTGTATTCTAACTACATCTAAGTCTAGGGATACAAAAGGCAATTTGGTTTAGATGAAGTTATCATATGGGTAAGGCATGACTTCTGACTGGGCCAGCCAGCTATCATGTAGGGTAGCTTATAAGCACATGGCACCATTTTCCTTCTAGAAATATTTCTTCACCAGATATAGAAACTATTTCTGGCTTGTAGTCCTCATGTTGGGAAAAACCCATGACACACTATTTTCCTGTTTGAGGAATATGTCCTCGCTTATGACATAGAAGATAAATCCATCCACTTTGAAACTCCATTGGAAATCCTAAATATGGCTTCTCCAGAAATACACACCAGAATCCTTCGGCAGCTCAAATTCATGTTGGGAATTATTACAAGTAAGAACCTCTCTCTTCATCATTTTTGTACTACTTGTAGTGTTATACATGAGTTATAGTTTCTCTGTGGTAAATATTTGCACATAATTTTGCGTATGACTTATCAGTATAAAACTCTCTGAGAACAAAGGTTTGTCATTTCTTTACTTTCAGCTATTCTGTTCTGTCTATGGATTAAGGTGTTATATCATCAATATAATAATACCCATAATGATGGAAATGCAAACTATTCCTTTCTTCTATAGCTCACTCATTATAAGTGATATTTTTTTGCTATAAACAAAACCTTTTTTGTCTGCCATTACTAAAATTTAAAGAGGCAATAGAAAGAATTATACAAAATGAATTCTAGTTTCTTTACATCTGTTTTTATATTCTTTTTTTTATTATTATTATTGTAATTTCACTATTTTCCATATAAATCAAGCATAGTTTCATTGTATTGCAATGCAATACAAGAAGCTATACCTTGCTATATTTTCTTTGATTTCATAGCATGAGATCTTCACAAAATAATAATTTAAATTACACATGATTTAAATACATCCACATTCTTCTAAAATATGAAGATTCTGCAGATTTTCTTTTTTTTAATTTAATTTTTTTAATTTTTTCAAAATTATTCTTTTTTTTTATATTGAGTCTAATACTATAAAATTAAACTTTTCACTAAAATAAAGTTTATTAATCTCTATCTATAAAAGGCAGGATGTGTGTGTGTGTAACAAATGCATGGCCGCAGTTTTTGATGGATTTGCACCAAAATTTACATGCACATGCTCCAAGTTAGCAGGAAGGCCAAGACCAACTTTGCATTTCCCAACTCCCATCGATAGTGGAAATAATCAATTTTTTTTCATGCTTCTATGGCAGTTTTCATGTAGTTTGCTGCCATTTTCTACTGGCCAGAGTGAGAGCCAATAGCTGGCTGCCACAAATAGGCAGGAAGATTCTATTGGCCACCATGAGAGCCAACAGCTGACTGATATGAATGTTAACTAGCATGCTAGCATGCAAAAAATCGATAGCTGCATTTGTCACAAGTGGGAAAAATTTAAATCTGCATGGCACTTTGCTCCAATTAGCTCATTCACTTGCTTAAACTCAACGTTGATTCTGATTCCGCAGAACTGGGTTGGGTGTGAAAAAGTATTTGTTGTTAACATTTTTTTCATTCGTTTTTTCCAGTTACGAGTCCTTTTTAAAGCTGATCGTTTTGTATTCATTTTGTTTAGTTCTTTTTTTTCGTAACAGATTTAATGTTTAGTATAGAGCTTAGAAAAAAAATTCGCAGTGTGAGATAGGCAAGAAGTAAGGCATGTAGCAACATCAGCACGGCAAAGGCACTCCTTTAAAGGCAAGGAAGGGCAAAAATATTTTCAGTCAAGTGATAGCGATTGCTGTATGAGTCATTATGATTTTTGAATCAAGCACGGGCAACGCCAGGCCATGCTGCTAGTTCTGTATATGAGGATGTTCATGGCCCAGCTCACTTCCCCAAAATTTCTTTTTCTCTTAAAGATTCCTTGGCCTGGCCAATAACTTTTCAGCACTCCCTCATAAAAAATATAGCATTAAATCAAAGACTAAGGAAGGAATTTTTAGGCTCTGGGAAATCCGAATTAATCTAATTAATTTTCTTGGGACTTTATTTTAATGTTTGTGAACATAACTAGTCTTAGAGTAAGAATTAAAATTGGCATTTAATAACATGCTCAATGAAAATATTTTTTCACTATTTACATACAAGTCATTTTATGTTTTATTGCTTTTTAAAGTTATTTTTAACAGATACTCATATTTAATAGACGCTCCATTTATTTATTAAACAGTTGGTAGACCAAAATAAATAAATATACTGTTTAATAAGTAAACAGAGCATCTACTCAAATACAAATCTTACTTATTATAAAACGCAGATTGTGTGTGTGTGTCTGTACGTTTATATATTGGATCGGATTTCCTACATTTTTCAACTGATTTCAACAAAACTTCACAGGACTACATAAAATTACCTTGTGGTGGTTCTGACAGCACCAAAAATTGGAAAAATATAGTTGTTTTTGCACGAAATCAATTTGAAAACACAATTAAGAGGCATTAATGAAAGGGGGACAACTCATATCGAGTTATACTTATTATTATCGAGTTATACTTATTATAAAACCCAGATTGGTTGGTTGTGTGTGTGTGTTTGTTTATATATGGGATCGGATTTCCTACATTTTTCAACCGATTTCAACAAAACTTCACTTTTTTTAGGCAGGTCGTGTTTCTTATTGTCTTGCACACTTTTTTCTTTCTTTTTACATTCAGAATGCTTTAAAAATTCCATTTACAAGACAATTGTTTATAATAAAATTCTATTCAATCGGTAGACTCATAACGATTGAAAACAATGTTTTCGTTTAAGTTTGACCAATTCGTAAAAAAAAACACTAATTAAGACATGCGTGTCCGTCAACCTTAAAACAATAATCTTTGTCAATTTTATTTTTCAGTCTTTATGATGGTTGATCTATCTCTTACTGTTACATCCCCGGGCAACGCCGGGCTCTCCTGCTATTATCAACTAAAATAATGTTTAAAGCATTAAAAATCTGATGGATTAATAAAAATTCATTACTTTCTTTAATTATGTTATATACTTAAGTCTATTACTTTAGTTTTCCCTACAAAGGGGGACATAAGTTCAATCCCTTCTGGTGGATGGGGGGGGCGCATTTTCTTTATTAAGATTTCTGCCAATAGACAATATAATACAGACTGTTTAATGAATAAAAATGGGGCATCTATTTCAAATATGAAATATCCAATATAATAACATTTGAAGTAATAAAAAAATGTTGGAGTAAAAATAAATCCATTAATTCTTGAGAAATTGCCTTGTTTACAGTTTCAGATCAGAAACTGGACAGATATGAAGCTTTCAAGAAAATAATCTGGATGAAGAGGATGTACTTTCCTTAAAAAGAGAAAACGGAACTTTGCTGTGAAATACATACACACATTATATATATATATATATATATATATATATGGAGGACTCTCTAATCATTTTTTGATGTAGAAGGATCCAGCAAGTCAGTTCTTAGAACCAAACTGCCAGATTACCCACACACATGATTTGATTACAGCTTTGAAGGCTTGTGCAGAACTGACCACATTTTTTGGAAGAGCAGAATACA
>CAHIKZ030000273.1:3180000-3255204 GCA_903632075.3 Acanthosepion pharaonis
GGATCAGTTCATTTTATAACCAAGTCATAAAAAGATCCCCCACTTCTTACCATAGTACATTCTTTACATTTCTCTACTCTCAAAAACATACCTGAAGGCAGGGATTGTTTTTAAAACAAAAATGGACTAACTTGGAAAACTGCTGAGAAGAAAAAAAAATAATAGCGCTAACCTTTTAAATGCAGCCCAGTTCACTACTAGCTCAACTAGTTCAAACTCCTTCCCCATCTTTTGAACAGGAGTAGAGGTTTATCCCTTGTTTCTTGTTTAGAGTTAGGTTTCCCATTCTTTCTACTAAAGTCTTCTCATTCTGTTTCAATCCAAGTAACACCCCTGTGTCTTAGTGGCATTATTGCCTTGCTTGGGGGGAGGGAATTAATTTAAACAAATTTGGAAACTCTGCTGGCAGCAGTGCTTAGCATTTAAAATCCCACAATCCTAAGTCATTCATAGTACATGTTAGGGCAGTAGGATTACTAGGCAGTGCTAATCTCCTCTCCAAATAATAAATGACAGATTCTAATGTGTTATAAGGTACCAGCAGCATGAAATAATCATTGAACTGACCTAGTGAGAGAGATGCAGTTATGTTTTTCTAAAGAGAATTAGTGCAAAATGATCTCAGCCAGAATTTGGTTTCTTTTTCTTTAGTGCTTGGTTCTATTTTTCTATATTAACTGTTAGGTCAGCTCTACCGTGACCTACACCTCCATGATTGGTATTCAAGCCCAAATAAAATTTTAGACTTTGAATACTGATTACAAAGGCAGATATAGAGGCCTTCCTTACTTGTAAGATCGGTGCTATACAATCTCATTTGCTATATTTCCTCTGAGTCTGTTAAATATCTGTACAGAAATATATATATATATATATATATATATATATATATATATATATATATATATTTTTTTTTAAGCAGTTAATTTATTTTTTAATCTAATTTCTTATTACACTATAATTAAGTACATATAACATTTCTCATAATAAGAAGTAATGTCAGATTAAAAAATCCATTTATTGTTTAAAAATTACTTTGTTTACATTTTGAATACGAAAACAAAGTTATCTGATGATATAGACTTCAAAGGATTTCAGTGAGAAATGTGGATTTCTTAAATAGGATATTAAACTTTGATTTTTTTTTTTTTTAAGCATTTCACACCAAGCAAGACGGGAAACCACTAGGACATAAGGGGTTACAGAAAATTTAGAGCAAGATCAGATAGGAGTGTTAGAAGAAAGGATGAGAGTAGTGAATAGATCAAGGCAACTGGAGATGTCGATTTGCCATGATGGCTTCTTGTAGCTGGATTGGTAAAAGTCATAATTGGTTTTTGAGTGATTTCCCTGGTGTAAAAAGACAATACAGGTTCAATTCTTGTTGGGAGGTATATTTTCTTTAGTAAGACTTCTTAATCCAGTTGAAATTAATATCATTTAAAAAAAGAAAAAAAAATCAGAGATGTCTATTCGAAAAATTTACCCATTAAAATTTAATGTTTATTATAATAAAACAAATATACAGGGTGTCCAAGAAAACAATGTATACAACCTAACCCTGCAACAGTCTAAGAATTAGAGAAGTTTGGAGAAATGATGAATTTTATTTTCAGCAAGATGGAGCATCATCATCATCACAACCATCATCATGCACAATCATACCTGAATGAAATGATAATTTATCATACCTGAATGAAATCTTGCCAAGCAGATGGATCAGAAGATGAGTATCTGTAGAATATCCTCCTCGTTCACTGGACCTTATCCTTTAGACTTTTTCTTGTGAGGGATTACTTAAAAAATAAAATCTACACTAAAAAGTCAGCAACAATCACTGAAATGAAAATTTCCATAGAGCAAGAATACAGCCAAATGCCTATTAAAATGTTGATTGCTGCTTGTAATTCCATTGCGGTGGTTGTGTTGTCAATAATCATTCGGTCATCAATTTGAAAACATGCAATGACAAAATCTTGAAGAACATGCATTTATAATAGATACTGTCTTCATACACATTATTTAAATTTATTTTTTTACTAATATTCACCCAATACAAAGCCCAAGAGCCACTCAAGGTAGAGGGTTACTGTATGGACTTAGCATAGGAAAGGACAAATGTTAGGAGTATAGAGCTGAAGTAGACTTTAGAAGGAATCAGGAACCCAAACCTAAACAGAAAACATGGGATAAACCTTTACTCTTGTTCAAAAAACAGAAGAGGAGTGTGAACCGGATGATAGGCAAGCCTGTCTACTCGTCTTGAGAATAGATAGATAGATAAATAAATAAAAGTTCTGAGTTTTAGAAGTTTAGAATTAAGTAGACTTTAGAAGGAATCAGAAACCCAATACTAAACAGGAAACAAGTGGTAAACCTCTACTCCTGTTCAAAAGACAGAAGAGGAGTGTGAACCGGACGGTAGGTGAATTAGATATAGTTGATTCTAGTTGTTGGAATTATTTCTTGAGAAAACTTCAAAATGTGTATACATTTTTTTAATTCTATTATTCTATTAAGATGTATTAAAATAATTCTATTCATATACTTTCTGTTATTTTTTCATACAAACTTCATAATAATAAAATGTTATTAAAAAAACAAATGCATTAACAGATTTGCACTATATTATTTGTCGAGACATTTGGAGCAGTGAGGGAGAAAAACAAACAGTGTAATTACAAAAGAGGCAGCGCCAATGATTTTGAAATTAAAAAAAAAAACTGATCAACAGCAATACAAGAACCTTCACCCATTTTGGGAAAATAAAACAAGTTGTGAATTAACACTCTGTCTTTAAAAATTAAATATAGTACATAGGCCACACAGAGAAAATATAAACACATTTTGTTTTTGGCTTCCCTTGAGATATATTTTTTACAAAAATTGTCTCAATGTTAAAAATCTATCCCTCGTGAGACACTCAAGCAAACAGATGCAAGTTTCCTGAATAATGACACAAATTCTTGAACAGATTGACAGAGATGACAGACATCTTTAAAAAAAAAATGTTTATAGTAATAAGGAATAATGTTAGATTATAAATAAAAATTCTTAATCCTTTAGAAATTACTTTCTTTACGTTTTGGATACAAAAATAAATTTAGCAAATATGGGTTTCAAAAAGTCCCAACAAGAGATGTGTATTGCTTTTCTGTAAAGTCTTTCATGGCTGAGTGGTTTAAAGCACACTCAGCTTGAAGGTGGTTTCCCCAGTGTAATGAAGATGCAGGTTCATTCCCTGCTGAAAGACACAATTTCTTTATTAAGACTCTCGAATACCCAATTAATGTCAGTTACACAGTTTAAAGAAAAAAAAAAGTAGAGATATCAACTTAAATGCATGTATCAATGAAAAATTATATAGAAATAAGAAATATATATATAATTACATGAATCATTCATACAAAAAACAAATATAGAGGTTAATGATTTAAATGGCAAGGATACATCTTCGCAAACAATTTCAATAAGATACACTAACCTCGAACCTGCATATGAATGATATGATCCCTGTTTATAAATTTCTTTTGTATGAATGATTCAAGTAATTATAAATTAAACTGCACCTATAATCGAAATTAAAATAACTGATCCAACGTGCAACTTTCAGATAATAAGTGTGACATTCTTGTAATTATTGAACAATATAGTTCATGCCACATTGACGGAAAACCTACCAATACAAAAGAATTCTCTTATTACTATATTTGTACAAAAACACACAACCTTAAAATTTAAAATTCAAACTCAGCGCTATGCACGCATCGCCCAAAACAATAACACATTTCTCATAGCATTTTTTGGATTACATCTATATTTTCGTTATCCTCTTATTAATGAGAAGCAAAAAAACAAGAACAAATCTATTTCCATACCTGAGGATGTCTGTAGGAACAGATGAAAGCTTGTAAAAACTAAAAAGACCTTATGCAACTTGAATTTATAAACAGGGATCATATCATTCATATACAGATTCGGAGTTAGTGTATCTTATTGAAATTGTTTTGAAGATGTATTCTTGCCATTTAAATCATTAACCTCTATATTTGTTTTTTGTATGAATGATTTATGTAATTAGAAATTAAACTGCACCTATAATCGAAATTAATATATATATATATAACAAAGAGAAAACACTAACTAGAATGCTACCACGGTTTCAACTGAGGCTAAGTAAACAACCTGATGAGACCCTGGCGGTCAAAACCATGGCAGTTTCTCAGTCAACATTTTATCTTTTTAAGATTTTAAATTTCTTTACAGATTTGATTTTTCCTTTTTACTTGAAATTGAGCATTTTTTAACGTGTATGATTTTAATAAATATTTTAATATTTGTGTATTTCTGTGTATGTGTATATATATATATATATATATATATGCTTGATTACTGTTTACTGGGCACACAATCCTAGAAGTAGACTTGAATAAAAGAGTTGAGTAAATGGAATTGATAAACACACATACAATGCTGATAATTACAATGACAAACAATGAATTCAAAGAAAGTCTAAGAATTACAACTAATAATTTACGTAAAATAACCTAACCTATTATTGTGCTAGAACTGCTTTCAATAAGCAATTATATTATACAACCTAATTATAATAAATCAGAGATAAAGTAGTAATTATGTAATCACCAATTATGGTAATCTGATTCTTCAGTAAGGCCAGGACTGTGGTTGCCAAAATATTGTGATGAGATCGCATCACTATTTTAGTCAATTAGGCTTATTCCATTTAGTCTACTGTTTTATTCAAATCATTGTCTACTTCCAGAACCATGTACCTGGTAAACAAATATATATATGTGTGTGTGTGTGTGCGTGTTTTAAAGTGTGCTATATTTATGGGATAAAGTACTCAATATCAGCGATAGAGCATACGTAAATATAAAAGTGAACATTGAAGTCAACACTCAGAGGCGACAGACCGTTTCATACTAGATGCAAGCATCAGTCCACATGAGTTGGGTTTTTTCTTGACTATTTATATATACAGGTCAGTGGTGCATTGTGGGTAGTCCATTCTAATGGTTATTTTGGCAGGAGTGGTTTGTTTATTTGGATTAATTTATCTTACTTGTTTTTTATTTATTTTTATTTTATATATCTTTATTCTTTTTGGCTTTCGATATTTTAGTAACGTAGTAAAAAAGTTTTTGAGATGAGTTCTGATCATTTATTTAGTAATTTGTTTTGGTCTGGGAAGATTATATATACACACACACACTAATAATAAATATACATTTTGTTCCTCACTAGTAGCACAACTCTGAGTTTCATGCACAATGTAATCATCAGGTGATGATTTAAAACAGAGTTGTGCTAACAGTGAGGAAAAAAAAATGTATATTTATTATTAGTATAAATTTTAGCATTGTTTTATTAACACTAGGACTCAATATGTGATACTTTACATACACACACACACACACACACACATTCATTCATATATATATATATATATATATATATATATATATATAAAATTTGTGACTTTGCTGATTGATATTATTTTCAGCATCCTGACACTAGAGTTTCGTAGATGGAACCTTCCGCAATCGCTCCATCCACTCGTCAGGAGATACCAGCAATTGACTTACTGGAGGGTCTGTTTATGAAACTAGAGTTGGGATGCTGAAAATAACATTAATCAGCTAAGTGACAAATTTTATATTTGCATTAATCTTATTGATATTGAGATTTCATTGCAAAGACTGCTTGCCTTAAATGTCCTTTCTTTCAGACTATCACTGACTGACAGCATTTCTGGCTTCATGCTATCTCTGTTATTGCTACATATATATATATATATATAATAGGATAAGGAACAAATAGGAAAATTTTATAAATCTAACATGTTTCACTTTTATTAATTCTTCATCAGAGAATGAAATATAGAGGAGAAAAGGGAAATTCTGATATTTTTAATTTTTTGTTCTTATCCTATTATTCTGTCAGATTCCAATCTTTATTTGATCCCAGTTATATATATATATATATATATATATATATATATATGTATGTGTGTGATAGTCTAACTGCAGACTCAGAGTTAATTCTTTGAAAGCTGAAGAACATTTGAATGAAATGTAGAAACAATTTGGAAGTAATTTCATTGAAACTTTTTAGAAAATATGCGTGCAGGTAAATAATCACCTTCTGTTTTAATTTTTTTTTTTTTTTTTTTCATTTAGTCTCAGCAACCTGAGTATGAAAATTACTATCCTTGCTGGTAAGGTTGCTACTAGGTTGCAAGTTCACTTGGGCAGCTGAGTACATCTGAATTGTTGGGAAAATCTGTGTTGTAGCAGGAGAAATCTGGATGGTTGGAAAAATGTGAGTGATGGGATTAAGAGTACCGGTCACCCCAGTACTGGTTTGGTAAATCTGTGTTGGGGCACCGGTATCGCTGTTTGCCGTACCAGTAACAATAGGATAAAATTTGGCAGCATTTGGAATAAGAGCTGCAAGCTCATTGGGTACAACAGTAACGGCTGTTGGTGTTGCAGCAACTACAGGTGTAATTGCTACAGTTGTGGGAGTACCAGCCTGTGGTTGTTGATGGATATGATGACTGCCACTCGATTGGTTTTTACATTCATGACAGTCAATGTCTGTGACAGAATTATCGCTGGAAGACAGGCCAGAAATAGATGTCAACGTGTTTGAAGTGCTGTTAGTGCCGCTCGGGTTTGTATGGACGTTATCTTGTGAATGATAATTCTGTTCTTCTAGGACATCAGCTGGGGGCAAAGATGCAGTTTCCATGGTAACACAGTCCAGTTTCTGCTCACAGAGATTAAGCCTCTTGTGTTTTAAAAGGTGATCACTACGAGCAAATTCACAGTTGCATAAGTCACACCTGAATGGTCTCTCCCCTGTGTGAATACGACGATGTACAGCAAGGTGGTCACGTCGGGAGAGCGCTTTACCACATACATCGCAGGTGTATGGCTTATAGCCTTGATGCGAGCGTTGGTGACGTAGGAGATGATCATCTCGGGTGAAGCTCCGGCCACACACTCCACACTGAAATGGACGTTCACCTGAGTGGATACGATGGTGAAGTTTCAGATAGGATTTTCGGAGGAATGACTTACCACAGAAATTACAAATGAAGAGCTTTTCTCCTTGATGGTTGCTCAAATGACGCTCAAGATTGTCTCTGCGGGAGAATACCTTGCCACAGAGATTGCAAGTTGGAGATTTTTTCATGTTTGAAAAAGAAAAATATATCAATTCTTTCAGTTCAGAGAAAATTGAATGGCTTTATAACTGTATGTCTTTAAGGTGTTTTCGAAAGGAGGATCAGGTCTTTTTTCATCATTAAGAGAGGAAAAAAAAAAAAGGATATTTAAAATATTAAAAAGAAGTTAGATAAAAGTAAATTAAAAACTTAAATTGAGCTTTTTAATCCAATCTCTTTACTCATGAACAGATCCTATTGTTGAATTTTCTTTCATTTTTCTTTATATTGAAATCCACATTGATGCTTAATATTCAAGAATGAAATTAAAGGTTCCAAATATGAATATAATCTTCCTCCTTTTAAACAAATATATAAACTTACTTTTTTTCTTCTTTTTTTTTATTTATATGAATTATATATTATAATATGAATTAAAGTGTTTATTTTAGAACTATTATGAATTCAGATATTTATTTTATAAATTATTAGATGAATTAAGTTATTTATTTTTACATGAAGTATATGGATTTAGTTATTTATTTTATTGGAATTATGAATTATTATATGACATATATCATAATTCTTATAAGTATATTCATATAAGAATATATTATTAAGTATCTAAAAATACCTACCAGTTATTTATTCATATTTTTCCAGTGTCAATTCTATTTGAACAGATATCTATTTATAACTTATTTGTTGAAATAAAATCTTTCAGGTTTATTTCCAACTTATTTAAATGTATATTTATAGTAAATTCACAGATTTTTATGGTTAAAACATGTACATAAAAGTAAGTATCTCTATTTAAAAGTTACATAAATATTCACTTTTTAAATATCAGTAAATTTGTCTCTGGTAGATATGTACTGATTTATTTTTTTCACGCATTTTAAATGTAAAATCTTTCAATAAATTTTGATTAGGAAAAATATATACATTGAATTTCTTCAATAAATGTTTCCAGTGAAATCTGTATAAACATTTAATTTGATTTTCTTGACATATATATATATATATATATACACCTTGATAGATATAGTTTTGGTATGAGGAAATCTTGTAGTAAAAATAAAAAATTTAAAAATTATTTATATTTATAAATGTGAAAGAAAAAGATTCCACATTAAGTATTTTCCTATAATTCTCTCATTTAGAGAAAAATAAAAACAGGTATGAACTCTAGATTATTTTGTAAGATTATGACTTATAGGGAGGGATATGTCTTTGCTGGTGTTTGAAAGATGCCAATCAACTTATAAAGAATTTCATGAAATAATTTTTTTCCATCTGATTGATTCTCAACAAAGCATTCCTCACAAATATAACAAAGAACCTCAGAATATACTCTTTCATGAATTAGTCTTGAAATGTTGGTCATCCATTCAATTAATAAAGGTTCAACCTATTTTCTTAAATATCAATTTTAATAAATAGTTTAGTTTTTTTTCATGTTTGGAAAATGAAAATGGCTCTTAAGGCTCAGAACATTACTGAACATAGTTTTAGATAACTTTTCTTCTCAAGAAGTAAATATACCAGAATGAAAAACAAATAAATAGCAGGAATTACATCCTCAGAGATAAAAGTTGTTGGTTAAGACAATAGGATTCAAACAAAAGTATCCAGTAGGTCCAATCTGAAAAATATAGAAAAAATATTTTATAAATATTGAAAGAAATACACATTTTCATTTGTTAAAGAGAGAAAAAGAAACAGAGGTAGAGGGAGAGTGTGGGGAGATACAGTGATTTGTTTGTCAATATATAATAATGGTAAGTGCATTAGGTTACTCGATATAAAAAATTGAAAAGGTAAGAAACATTTGAGATAGATAGACAGATCATAGATATCTATTGATTGGGATGCAGAAAAATATATTCATATTCTTCTTTAACTTGAATAAAAAGGGAGTACTTTAAAATAAAAACCCTAATGAACTTCTCTAAAGACATTTTTCATTTTATTTTAATTTTTTTTTATCAATAATTTACAGATATTTTTCTTGTTTCGGAAAATGCATATTTTGTTCTCAAAATTTACTTTTTTTACTTATCAATTCTAAAAATAAAATATACCAATTTAGATCTGAAAAAATATTTACGAAGACAATAAATTAATTTCTTCATATTTTACAAAATAATTATCTCACGTTTAATTTTATACAAAAATTCTGAATTAAAAGGAAATATTTAAAAGGTAAAAGTGAACTTTTGGTTGTGAAATTAATATCGGGTTCCTGTATTTTTGGCTGTTAGGGCATGTTTACTGTTAGTGCGAAAAAACGTGCATGTGTTGGATTTTTTTTTTTTTCTCAAAATGCGCAATTTCCTTCTTTGTTTTTTTAAAAAAAGAAAAAAAAATAAGTCATTATTTGTGATCTTATGAAGCCATCAACTTATTTCATGTGCACAGGGTGCAGAAAAAAAGAAAAAAAGAATGTAATTTCGGATGTAAAAACAATGACAATACACAGCAGTAAGTATCCTTGTTTGTAATAATGAGAATTTTTAAGTCGGTCTTCTTGTCTTTCGCTGCTACGATTCCAAAATTAATTTTTAAAAATTACAATTAGAAGTGATTTTTTTTTACGTGCTTCTAAACTTACCTCAATGATTCTAGCTTGAAACATTGTCTTGGTTATAGCAAATGCATTAGACAATGTAAATAAAGGCTAGTCAAGGAGCGAAAAGGTAGACAGTATCTGACATTAAGAAATAATAATCGTACAGACATAAGCTTGTAAACACAAGGGAGATAATCCACAATTTTCAATCGCTGTAAATGTACGGATATGAATAGTAGTAATTTTGGAATTGAAATCTACATGATTTGGACTTTGGAGGTGTCGAGAGTTTTATATAAGTGAATATATTTGTCCATCAAAGGTTGATATCTAACATCAAAATCTATAAATTCACAACGAAGAGGAAATAGGCGTTTTTTTTTGTTTTTTTTTCTGAAGATGTTCTTTCAATTTGGTTATATAAAATTTGTGTAAAGAACCTCACTTGGCAAAAAAAAAAAAAAAAAATTTTTAAGTGGTTTCCAAGCATTAAAAATCCATATTTTGTTTATCAGTTTTTTTGTTTTTTTTGGCCACTTCACGCAACTATTTACTTTTTAGCCAAGTTCAGCAGATTTTGTATACGAGGGGGTGGTGAAAAATTCTCAAAATCAATAATTCAGTAACTAAACAAAAAACTCCCGATTTTGATGGGTTGTGCTGAGTATTTTTTAGTAACCTCTTTCCTTAAGAACCTCAGACTTGACATAAAAATTATTCTGATGCTATCCCAAGTGTCAGCTTTTTTTTGTGGTGGATGGGATATTTTATTCTTTTCAGAAAATCATGCTTAAACACGTTTATAAAATAACCTTTGATTTTAGGTTGAAACAAAGATATATGAACATCTTGTTACATTTTTATAACAAGAATGGGTCTTTACGCTCAGTAGCACCAATTTCACAAGTTCAGTGAAAACAACAATAATTAAAAAGTTTTAGCAATTTCTCAGCTATGGATTTTCATAGTTGTTACAAAGCAGAAAAAAAAACTTTCTTTGCTTTCTATCCAAAGACTGAAATAACTAAAATTAGTCTGCTCAGGTTGATGTCAGATTTTTTCTTTTACTAAGTAAAAAGTAATTCAGGTATAGTAATTGTTCTGATAAGGTTTCATCTTTAGTAGCTTAACTTTACAAATTTAAGCACAGTACTAGATTGACAGATAAATTTTATGATTGAAATGGCATGATGTAACCGTAAGTTCTATGCTAACAGTTTCTTCTCACTTGTGGAACTCTCATTTTGCCTCTTGCTTCCCAAAAATTTAAATGCAATGTACCAATTGTTATATTCTGTCTTCTTAATTGCTGTTCTTTCATTCTCTCTCCTTCATAAAGTTTTTCTCATTATCTTTCACACTTAGTAATCCCTTGCATCTTAGTGGCTTTATTGCCTTGTCTGGGGTGAAATGATTAAAAATATATATTAAAGATCAAGCACTGATGAATTTTGCAGGAGCAAGAAGAAAGTTTTTGATTTACAAAAAACTTTGTGCTTTCTCATGTTAACTAAATAAAAAGCATAAAAAGAATATTTTTGTACATTTATATATGTATACATATAAGTAGACACTGAGGTCAAACACTGAGTGGCAACAGTCTGTTTCATACTTGAATGCAATCTTTAGATGGTCTGAGGAGTGTGTTCAAGCATGAAACAGGCTATGGCTGCTCAGTGTTGACCTCAGTGTCCACTTTTATATTTACATACATTCTATTCCTGATACTGAGCACTTTTACCTATAAATATAGCATACTGAAAAACTATATTTTTAACGTGATAAAAATATAGTTTTCTGCAATAATTTAAACTAAAAGTAATATCTGTTTTAAATCAGATTGATTAAACTTTAAATTAGCTAATCTTCCTCAAATAAAGTTTTAAATAAAATTTATTTTATTTTTGAAAGACTTTTTATTTTACTAAAGAGAATTACATTGTGCTGACGGATGGCTAAAAATGCCTAAAATCAGTGATTATAATGATTTTAAAAAAATCAAACTCCTTCCAGTCAATTTAAATTAGTTTTGAAATAGAAAAAAGTATTTTAATTAGTGAAAAAGTTCAATCTATTAGCTTGAAATTAAAACTAAAATAAAACCTTCAAGAAAGATGTACAATTTTTTAAAATTCATTTTAAAAATTTGGTATCACTTTTCTTTGGAGGTACCTATATATATATATATATATATATATATATATATATATATATATATATATATATAAATAAAAGGGCAGTCCTTTATTCTCTTTTCTGTGACTCATCTTGAAAACAAAATATCTAATGAATTAAATGAATTCACTCTTTATACAAATTACATAGACAATATGTTCATATAAACAAAAATCTGTCAATGATACATGTTTTTATGTAATACCATACTCACTTTAGTGTTGAAGAAAACAATGTGACAAGTAATTTCTTTAATTCTGCTCGGTGAGGAGTGGCTCTTATGCACATGTTTAATCATCTGCACATCAGCTCAGAAGAGCAAACATCCTGCAAGTTGGGGGTGCAGCATTGTAGCTACTCCTCTCCACCACCAAAGCCACTCTCCTAAAAAATAAGTTAAATACCATTTAACTTTTCTTTCATGCTTTTACTTTAAATTGCTTTTTAATTTTACATTTTGAATAAAAAGTAGAAAAAAGCAAATAATTCAAAATGTTGTAGTAACAAGTTCAATAATCAAAATAACTCCATTTTGTTTACTAATATATTTATGGGAGTGTGGCCACATTGCTTAGAATGCTCACTTTCTGACCGTGATATGTCTCCAATTTGTATTTAGATACATTGTATTTATTTTTAGTTTTTCTAGTTGTTCACCTCTATTGCATAGCATCCATTATTGTACATAATTCAGTTAGTTATGTGCCATGCATGATACACGCTTAGGTGATCATGTAACTTTCAATACATGACTGACGAGACAGAGTTTTTTTTCCCCGCAGTAGGTTGCCATTTCTTTTTGCAATAGACCAATTGCCATCCAAGGCTATAGAACCTGGTCCGTCCTATTTACCCATAGCTGGTGGGAGAAGAGGAGGATTCGTACCTTTCCCAAGGGTATTAGCATGTTAGTGAATGTAATGAATTTGACTGGAATTGAACTCAGCTCTCTGATTCCTCAATCCATGCCTCCTAGTCAGTTATGTGCTATGCATGATGCATGCTTAGGTGATCATGTATCTTTCTATACATGACTGACGAGGCAAATTTTTTCCCGCAGTAGGTTGCCATTTCTTTCTGCAATAGACCAGTTGCCATCCAAGGCTATAGAACCCGGTCTGTCCGGCTATTTACTCATAGCTGATGGGAGAAGAAGAGAATTCATACCGTTCCCAAGGGTATCAGCACATAAGTGAATGTAATGGATTTGACTGGAATTGAACTCGGCTCTCTGATTCCTCAATCCAAGCTGCTATCCATAACTCCACTGTGCTTTTTCTGTACATAATTAGGTTACAATTTTCATAAGGTAGTATCTATATAAAAATACAAATTTTATTGTACATAATTAGGTTACAATAAAATTTGTATTTTATATGAATACTACCTTATGAAAATTGAGGTGTAGTAGAGTGGGGGAGGTTCATGCCATAGATTTGGTGGGGGCCCACAAGACCCTTGCACTGGCCCTGCCTAGACATATCCACTGTTGTTACAGCTATAGTACATGGTATGCCCTTATGACTCTTATGGCTTATGAGCCTCATGATTTGTGAGGATTGTTACGAAGATGTGTTAAAATATACACTTGAACAAAAAGAAATGATTCTCTACTGATAATCTGTTGTGTTATCTTAAAAAATTATCCAAGCTGACAATAAAATCCACAACTATTTTTGGAAATAAATTGGTTTATGAATGCAAACAAACTTTCTTGGAAAATGAGATAAAATATATTAAACTAAATCATGATTATAAAAAGTAATTTTCTTTCTAGCAATACTGGCTTAAATTCTTAATCTTGGAGGTTAATAAATTTTAAGAATGTAAACTAGTATTTGCATTCTTAGTGGTTAATAAACATTGCGTATGGCCATGTTTTGTGCTGGTGAGACAGAAAAGTAC
This sequence comes from Acanthosepion pharaonis, assembly GCA_903632075.3. Lineage (NCBI taxonomy): Eukaryota > Metazoa > Mollusca > Cephalopoda > Sepiida > Sepiidae > Acanthosepion > Acanthosepion pharaonis. Next base: position 3,193,848 of record CAHIKZ030000273.1, read on the forward strand.
TAGGAATAGGAAAAAAGTCAGTTATGTCCTGACCACCAAAAAGAAGAGGTATTGAGCAAAATTTCATGGGAAAATTAGCTCAGAGGGAGGTGTTGTACTGGGATGTCCCACACTCCCTATCACATATGTGGACTGACTATATCAGTAGTTATACATAGTAAGCACAGAATATACCTGGCAGGCTTGCTTCGGCAATTAGTTGGAGATTTGTCTCCAACAGTGCTGGTCGAACTCTCCGCCTTCGGGCAGAGAGAAACCCAGACAAGGCTATGCCAAAGGGCAGAGTCTCATCTGGGGTGGTAGACAGCTACTTGATCCTGTGTATTCGGGGTCTATGGGGAATTTTTGCCTGAGTCTACAGGCTCGGTTTTGACCCCGCAATAAAAACGGCCTTGTGCTACATCCTACCATGCATGGGGGGTAAGGTAAATATCCTTGCTTTGGGAATTACTAGCTTACTAACCGATTCCCTGTCTTTCAGTAGTGTATTCTCTTTTACAATGAACCTCTCTTTCTTTCATCTACGCTTGTGTTGCTGTTCCTTTCACTCAAGTGTCACCTTTGTCTGTTTGTAAGCTCTTTAAGGTTACAACACCATATCACATTGAAACACTATTCCTCATCTCATCACCAAAGTTAAGCAATATCGAGCCTGGTCAGTACCTAGATGGTCGCCCACTTGGAAAAACCTGGTGTTGTAAGTTTAGATGTACAGGTGGTGTAATGGATAATGGCTTGATTTCCAGTTGAGTTCATTGCATTCACTTACATTTGGGAAAAGACTAAATCCATCTCTCCTCCTCCAAGGTATGGATTAAATACTTGTACAGACTGTGTCCTGTAGCCTTGGTTGGTAACCAGTTTACAACAGAAAGTAATGGCAGCCTTCCATGGGAATTCTTCTGCCAAGTAAATTATGAATCAAAAAAAGACATGATTGCTCAAACGTACATCACACATGGCACTTAAGGAAGGCAGGAATAAATCTTTGTGGGGGTTCACTCACATCAAAGCAGCAGAAAGTAGCCTTGTGTTCACAGAGATAAAAGCATACTTGACAGGAAATAAATTGTACAGAAATAACAGGAAAGCATCGTAAATTGTATATTAATCTCATACAATTTGTTTTTTTGTGTGTGTATTGGTGTATGTATTTTTTTAGGTTACAATTATTTTATGGTACATGTGATAAAGGGGAGAAGTTACTCTGTATTATTACAAGCCATATCACAGAGATAGAAGTTACACACATGTTGTCCATATTTTCAAAAAGAGTTTAAATACTATTGTTTTATTTTATTTATAATTTTCATTATTATTATTATTATTTTATATTTTCTTATTTATAATAATAATAATGTCCATACACCTTACTTAAATTAAAATCCTTTATTATGACTAGCAGTATGCATGAAAATTTCACAGCTTTCCTTCTTGAATTTTACTTATTAATTGCTGTTGCCTCCAGGTTCACCCTGACCCAGTGTGGTAACACTTGTTAGGGTCCTAGCTATGGGCAAATGGTGAACTCCCAAACTGGAGTCAAAACATGAAAATATAAAAATACATTAGAAAAAAATTACCAAAGTTCACAAGAGAAAAAATTTCAGCCTTAAATGATCCATAAGGAGTTGATATGCCATTAAACAAATAAACCAAAGCCAATCTATTTGAATTTTCTGATGAATCATAATTCTTAAGTTAATGACTGAATAAGCTCCTGCCAAGTGCTATGACTATAAAGTACCTGTGTAAAATTGCATCATTAAATATTTGAGCCTAACAACTTCAACCAAATATCACAGAAGTAAGAGGGTACAAATGAAAAGCTTAAAACTCACAGTGTTTTCGATTTCACCGATGCAGACATTAAATGTGTAAGATCATTATCACCTCTATCATCCCTTTTTTTCTTTCTTTCTGATGTAATGGAATAACTTGTCACCCTCATGAGTGACTATATTATAGGTAGTAACTGCCTATAAGTATCTGTAAGTCAATGGACTACAGAGACTAGCTGTGATCTGTTCCAGCTAGACAGTCAAACTCTCTGCCTCTGAGCAGAGAGGAACCCGGACGAGGCTCTGCTGAAGGGCAGAGTCTTGTTTGGGGAAGTTGACCAACCCAATCCCGTTTATGCAGGTTCTACAGGCATTTTTTGTCTGAGCCTATAGGCTTGGAAGACCCATGTTAAACTCGGCCTTGTGCCACATCTACCCTCGGGGGGGGGGGGCTAATAAATACTGACTAGCTGGGATCTGTTGAGTAAGACTCAGACTTATGCAAGAACTACTGATCTTCTAATAGTAGCATTCACTACTGGATTTACTCGCGACGATCTTGTGCATAACTGTTACCTTTATTCTTATTGTACTGGTTTTTTACAATAAACCTTTACTTATTTTATCCACCTTGTTTTTCAAGTATATATTCCTATTCGCACGGAATATAACACCAAGTCACAGTTCCATTGAATGCAGGAAGTGATTCTTGTGGTGTTTGTCCTTCACACTATACGTTGTCCATAACAGATAAGGTAGAACTTCAGAAAAACAAACTCTTGCCAATGACGATTCTGTTCAAAGCTTCTGTGATTTATACACGAAAAACTTCATAGGCTGATCAAAATATAAATATATGTAGACACACTAGTTGGTAGACTAAAAGAAATGCAAGTGTACCAAAATAAAACAGATGGCCACCCTGCATTGGCTCATCTACGGTTTATGACTGAAAGAAACCAAGATTGTGCAATACATTCTGGTGATAAGGGGAGAATAAAATAATTATGGTTGTATTTTAGAACCAAATTCATAGCTCTTTTTTTAAATTTCTACCCATTCACTTTACTGATACTGATATATAAAGAATAACTAAATTTGAAGGTACCTTAACAAAGGCTTTAGTGAAGTGATCCATGATGCGAAAACACCAAATGCTAGAAAAACCAAAGCCCAGAGAGGTAACAAATATGTTGACCAAAAGGTTCCAATAAAGAGATGTAATAAGTTCATAATGAGTTCCAGTCAATAGAAGTAACTAAAAATATATATGACAACTTTACAACTGTCTTGTTTAGCTTAAGACAACAGATTAAATATTTCTTTTGGATGAATAAAAAATGATTAAATCTGAATTTTTTTACTTAAACTTTGTTTTTGCCATTTTTGGCATTCAACATATTTCAATGAAAATCAAGAAAAAGGGAATCGAAAAGAGTTCTTATATATTTTAATGTAAATTTATTGCTACAGATTTTCCTACAGAAATACTTTGCAAATAATTTCATAATATAGAGCGAGTCAAAAAATATTAACATTTCAACGCAATTAAAAACACTGAGCTAACCACTCAGCAGAATGCTTTAAGGACTGGGGGTGGGGAATAAGTCAGGGGACAGTCACAAGTTAGAATTTGAACACAAAGATTAGTTTGCATCAATTTAGTAGGGGCATTCCCGTCCTCTAGTGACAGGCCTTCATAAAAATCCCTGCTTTACTAACTATTTACAGAAACTAGTTTGGTTACTCATTATTTCCCTTTGTCTCTCCTCTCTTCAATATCTCCTATAAGCAGGGGTGCATAGAGGGTGCATACCACTCTAAAATTTCTGAGAAATCACATGAGGCACTCAATGAGTGAAGACAGATTTAAGGCGTTTGTTCTTTTTGTATATTCCCAAGACATTCACTTAGACTATAATAAAATCATGAACTTCTCTGCAAATAAGAATTAGTAAATCCTCTTTATTTATACTATATAATCACACCTTGAATCTAAAAGTTTCAATTTACAATTTTACATATCAAATAAATAAAAGAAAACACAAATGTAAATTTTTTTTATATATATATATATATATATATATATATATATATATATATATTTAAAAAAAAACAGACCACTTTAAGGTTCCATGTGACATGAAACCTTAAAGTGGTCTGTTTTTATTTAAATTATTTGCTCTGGATTTACATTGAGCTCTCTGGATTTTATCCTCCTTGGGTATACCCATACAGATTACCTAGTTTTTCATAAACTATATATATATATATATATATATATATATATATATATATATATATGAAGAAATATAGTCTTAAGATGTGCTATATTTATGGGATAAAGTGCTCAATATCAGAGATAGGCGTGTGTAAATATAAAAGTGAACAAAGTCAACACTTAGAGGCGACAGTCTGTTTCATGCTAGATGCAATCATCTAGCATGAAACAGACTGTCGCCCTAAGTGTTGACTATATGTTCACTTTTTATATATATATATATATATATATATATATATATATATTATAAATGGACAAAGTCCGACAATTATTTTAAGACATTTTTATGCTTATACATATATAGATACAAATATTTAAGTGAATGTTGGAGGACGAATATTTTCTGTGAAAATTTCTCGGACATTCAGGCCAGTAAATGTTGTTTAATACTGTTTATCATAAACAGAGCATTTACTTAAATATTTGTATCTGTAAAAAGAATGTATAAACATAAAAATGTCTTAAGATAATTGTCGGACTTTGTCTATTTCATAATGTGTGACGTCATTTGTTTACATTTGGATACACATTGAGCAGATATGAATGTACGTGAGAGATTCATGGAAGATTGAAGTTTAAATACAGTAAATTCAACCTTGCTAACCAAACGCGCATCTGTGGCTCAATCGGTAAAGGCACGTCAAGCTAAATGACGGTTCCATATAGGATACAGGTTCGAATCCTGTCAGAGGACGAATATTTTCTGTGAAAATTTCTTAGACATTCAGGCCAGTAAATGTTGTTTAATACTGTTTATCATAATCAGAGCATTTACTTAAATATTTATATCTATAAAAAGAATGTATAAACATAAAAATGTCTTATATATATATATATATATATATATATATATATATATAAACACTGTCCTGAGTATAACGATAAACTACAGCTGCGTTCTGGGTAAGACAATAAACTATGTCCAACAGCAACACCTCTAATCAGGAAGTTTAATTGCTGGTGTTCCCAGGTACACCCTGACCCGAGGTGGTAGCACCGGTTAAGGTCCCAGCTATGGGCAAATAGTTAACCTCCAAACTGAGGTCAAAACACTATGAAAGTATAAAAATAGGTTTTAATACCAGAAATACTTTGTAAAAAATTATTACCAGCAATAAATTTTTGAAGGAAAAAAATAATACATTTTTGAAAAAAAGATATTACCAGCAATATATTTTTGGTAAAAAAAACATTGCCAGCAATGCATTTTAAAGGAAAAAATTATTACCAGCAATAAATTTTTGAAGGAAAAAAATAATACATATTTGAAAAAAAGATATTACCAGCGATATATTTTTGGTAAAAAAACATTACCAGCAATACATTTTAAAGGAAAAAATTATTACCAGCAATAAATTTTGAAGGAAAAAAAATACATTTTTGAAAAAAAAAAAATATATTTTGGTAAAAAACATTACCAGCAATACATTTTAAAGGAAAAAATTATTACCAGCAATACATTTTTGAAAAAAAATATTACCAGCAATAAAAATTTTGTCAGCGTTAAATAACCCATTGAGGTTGATATGCCATAAAACAAAACAAAACAAACCAAACCATATATAAACACTCTCTACCCATTTCTATAACATAATATATATGATCTCAAAATTAAAAATTTTAACTTGGGATTTTTACTGAGGAACATGCCCTTTCTAACTAAAAATGCTGGATCTGGCCCAGTATGAGTGTCAAATTTCCCAAGCCGTCTTTCTTCATTACATACCAGAAATTTCAACTTTCTCTCATTGATTCTAAGTACGAGTGTCATTTTTTGTTTCCATTTTCCTTAAAATGTCTTTGTTGCTCACATGCTATCTCGGTATCTATCTAGAGAACAACATCTCTGTTGCCTCAAGTCTCTTTTCATCCGTAAGGAAATTGTTCAGCATTCACTGTCATTATAGAGGACTGATATTACAGAGCTGTTGAACACTTTCTTTTCTTCTTTATATAACAAAATTTTCCTTTTGGAAGGTGTGGGATTACTCCCACGTGGTTTGCCAAGATGCTGTTAGGTGGCGCTGCTGAACAGTTATAAAAATGAAACACTTTCTGTTTCTTCCATTTTCTCCTTCTTTCCTTTCAGCATGGGACTTGTTTCCATCTTGGCAATATCTTTACCCTGTGTGACTGAACTCTTTTACACACACACATACAGACATATGCAATTCCTAATAGCTAAATTTTAATGTCTTCTTTCTTTTTAGCACTTTTTGCATGCATATAAGTATTTCTTTTAATTCTTTATCAGCCATATATATATATATATATATATATATATATAAAATACACATGAAAATATTACCTTGTCGAAATTTATCACATTTCCTTTCATCTCTACTAACAATGATGACCCATCATTTACATATGTAAATTTTATTTGCCAGTGCTTTTAATTCAAGTAGTAATGGATCAGCAACAAAGTCATCTTTCAATATTTCAATGAACCATTAGATTTCTATATCACATTTTCCATTGTCTCTTAAAAAACATTCCAGTTTGGAATTATAGATTCTTCCTGTCCTTGACAGCAGCTTCTTCAATATTTGTTATTGTTATCAAAATGAGATAATGACTTGATTCCAGTTGTACGAGAAAAGATACTTGATTCCGTACTAGTATCTATAAAAAATATACTCGGAACTAATGGCAAAATCAGGGTATTACAAAAACTGAACTAACTTTGCTAAAAATATTTCAGGATTGCAAACATTCAATTAATAAGGTGATTATCTAAGCATTGCTCAGATGTGGCATGAGGCCAAAAGCATGGAGCTCTCAGTGATGATTGAACTCACTACTCAGTCATTGACTTAGCGAGACAAGCGTGTTAATCATCACACCATGCAGAAGTGCCCTGATGATCTTCTAGATGCCTCACAAAGCTGATAGCATGGGGCAAGTAATTGACCTCACGAGACAAGCTTACACCATGATTTTCTAAGCGTAGCCTAGATGTGGCCCAAGGTCAAAAGTGCAGAGCACCTAGTGAGGATCAAACTCACTACTCAGTTGTAATTGTTCTAGTGAAACAAATTTGCAACATACTAAGGTGCCCAATATTCAATCAATAAGATAAAATATTTGAATTAATGTTTACATTCTGTAATTTTGAGATGTGATATTATTATCTCAACAATTGTTCAGACTAGTGGTCCATTTTTTGTTATACTTGCTGTTAACATTTCAGCCAAACTATTCTTTAGTCTTCCTCTGGTGTGCAGGCTTCTGCCTATGTCAATGAGAATACTGATTCTCATTGAATTACCAAAGTTAAGCAATGTTGAACCTGGTCAGTACATAGAAGAGTGACTGCTTGAGAATACTAGGTGCTGTAAGCTTGGATGTGTGGGTGGTGTAATGTAAAATGGCTTGGAAACAAGAAATCAGAGAGCCGAGCTCCAATTCCAGTTGGATTCATTATATTCACATGCAGAAGTACCCTTGGGAAAGGTATAAATCCACCTCTTCTTCCCCTAGCTATGGGTTAACTAGTAGCACTTGTATCAGTAAATCATTGTTATTTCCAAAAAGTTCTTAAAAGCTAAAAATATTTTCTGGCTTTAAATAACCTGCAAAAGGTTGATAAGCCATAAAAACAAATCAATCAGACAATCATGAGGTGTTCAGTTTGGCCCATTGCCAAAATGTTTTGAGTGAGAAAAGTTGGCATTTAAGTCAATATAGCAATAAAATTAATTCAGATCATTTTCACCAGGAAGGGGCTAATGAATCCTTTTTTTTCTTCTTACAGGGGGGTGGGGGCAACCCACAGACTCTCCCTTGGCTACAGGACTGTTTACAATACATATAGGAAAATTGGAGTAGGTTTCATCCAAATGGTAGAGTATAAAAAAAAGATCAGTAGTCTGAACAACTCTTGAAAATTATGGATTACTTTATTGACTTTATTAGTTACTTATATATGCCTGTAAAATCTATGCAAGTTTTAGTAGTTACTAACACACACACACACGTTGAGTATATATCTGACTCAATCAATAATTGATTATAGTTTGAGACTGAACTTGCAGTCTCCACCTCTTGAATAATCATATATCTCCAAACAATTTTTATTAAATAGAACCAACATGTTTTGTTGTCTGTTTAATTTTTATTGTACTTTTCGAATAAAAAAGGTGTTGACTATTTTTTTGCTCAAAATTGTGGAAACTATCCGAAGTTCATATCCACAATTTCGAACATCAACACCCTATTCGAAAATTGGAAAAATGCAATAAAAAATTAATTAAATCACAAAAAAACCGTATCGGTTCTTTTTATTCAAACTTGTTTCGATAAATAATTACTGCCTAAATATACCTTCAGTCAAATATGCCTTTTTTGTTTGTTTGTTTTTAACACTAAAAAGTTAATCTGACCTCTTGTTTGAAGTTTGATCTATTTATAATTATTTGATACTTTTTTTTTAGTCTTTGTCGTTGTTTTTATCCCCAGAACTTGTAATGTAAACAAATCCTTTTATTAAAAAAAAATGTTTCCTTTTTTAAACCACAAATCTATACTTAATTTATCCAAAAAGCAAATTCGTACAATCGAGGTAAAAAAAATGTTATATTGTGTTTGTTTTTTTTTTTGCTTCGTATATGAAATCTTCCCGCTTGCTTATGATGACTGTTTTAAAAATTTTTTTTTTAGTTTTATAAATTTTTGGCTAATCCGAAACCTTTTTTTTAACACACGCAAGTTTATTCTACTGTAAAATACACCATTGGATTTTACAATATTGATTTATTTGATTTGATTTTTTTGCTAGTGATGGAGATGGGAATCAATAAACATTGTGATTTGACTCGTTCGTAGAATTGGTGCCCAAAAGAACAAATAAAACTTTTTTTTCATTCGATTCGCAACGCATGAAAAAAGTTTTATTTAATTTTTACAAAAATAAATATATTTTTATTTAAACAAAGTTTCAAGATTGCAATTTTAAAGAATTTAGATCAAAAGCAATTTTTTTTTTCTAAACGAAAATTAAGTTATATTATTTTCCTTCGGCTTGCTTTATTTTTCCGGTAGAATTATAAAAATGTGAAGCGAGTGGATTTGGCAAGGGAAGTAACCCAGTATGGAATAAAAAAAAAAGAATTAGGTCACGCGAACAATCATGACAGACATAATTAAGAATAAAATCAAATAAAACTCTATTTCAATGTCCCCCGCCTCCATCATTCGATGACAAAAATAGCGACCAGAATTTACATATTTAAAATACTTTCTACAGCAATTTACAAACAAGTTACTGTATTTTTTATGACCTTCATGCTGAGTGAAACTGAAACAAAAACAGGACTTAGAATTTTAGATCGTATTTTTAAGTAAATTTAGAAAAAATCTAAAAAAAGCTTATATATAAAAATGAGAGAGAGAGAGAGAGCAAGTACCAGAGAGAGAGAAAGAGAGAGAGAGCTAGCTAATCGGTGGCCTTCGGTCTCCAACGACCCCACCCTCCCCAAACTTTCTTTTTCACACTGTTGCTAGATTTTCGTACAGGACGTTGGAACAAATTCTATTTGAAATGCCTCAGCACTTAGTCCGAGATTATTTATAAAAAATTCTAGACTAAAATTAATACAACCAAAATTAATAAATTTTCTAATAGATGGTTGGATATACACTGGCCCCGGGACACTTCTTTATCCCCGACACACACACACACACACACACACACACACACATTTCAATGAAATAATTTCATTGTAATATATAACAAGAAAGAAACAGATCTTAAATATAACATTCGTCAGGTTTAATATTATGAAACATTAAATTAAGATCTGTTTCCCACTTGTTTATCCTATCATTTTGTTGGATTCTTATCTATACTCGAAATATATATATATATATATATATATATACACACTGAAATGAGGTCATAGCCTCCATAATGAGTAAACTCCACATATGAGATTCAATATGCACAGTAGTAGTAGTAGTGTTTGCATTGTGTAAATTTCTCATAATTCCAACCCTCAAAGGAACCAATTTATTTTTATGAAGCTGGAAGGCGTAAAACCTGTTTTAAATTGCTTAGAGCTAACTAAGCTGATAGATAATGGTGGACAAAAATAATCAATTACTCATTAATCTTATGTAACAAATTCAGACAGTATGAATAGATAGAAAAAAAAATAACAGAAAACCATGAAATTCCACTTATCCAGGAGTAGATATTTTCCAAGCGTAGCTCAGATGTGGCACAAGGCCGAAAGTATGAGGCACCCAGTGAGGATTGAACTCACTACTCAGTCGTAATATATCTAGCGAGACAAGCTTGCTAACCATTACACCACCTCGAGGTGCCCCCACTTATCCAGGAGTATGTCTATGTATTGACACACACAAACACACACATATAATCGTACATTGAGTGCTGGTCTTAATAAATATAGTGCTCAATGTATAGTAAAAGAGCTAAAATTATTATCAACACCTGATGATTGTATTGTACATGAAACTAAAGCTGTACTACCAATGAGGAAAAATATTATTATTTATATATATATATATATATATATATATATTATAAATTAATTGATTTAAAATATGGTTATTTTCGCTACACAGTTCCAACCATGTTTCAAAAATAGAAGCTAAAAGCCCCGAATTTTATTTTTGCAATTAAATTAAAAGCATTAGTTCCATTTCATCTTCAAGCGATCCGCATAATATTAATGCTCTGTAAATTTACATTGAGCACTATTTTGTAAAAATAAAATATCTATAAGAACACGGATTTTATATCTTACTGTTCTTTCTTTTTATTTTATATATATATATATATATATATATATATATATATATATATATATATATATATATATATGGGATAATGATATATCAATTTTATATATCAAGAACAGTTTTGGTGGAAAGATGTATGACAAATTGAAAAGGTTTTCATGTGACATATTTCATCCCTTAGGACTTCACCAGACTAAGTTTGTTTACATTGAATGTACACAAATGAGAGATGCTGGAAATTTTAAATTTAGAAAATTTTTTTTATGTATTCAGGGTATATAATCTAGCCAATATCATTCAAATTCTTTTCATTTCCATCATCTTTGTTATTAAATATCCCAATTTGAGATAACAGAAGATCTGCTAAGAATGGTGAAATGTTGTAACAATCTGGATGCAAATTGACTGTGGATGAACTAAGGATTAAAATACTTTCTAAACATTTTTGTCTTAGGGAATTGTTTTCACCTCTACTAACAATGATGACCCATCATTTACATATGTAAATTTTATTTGCCAGTGCTTTTTAATTCAAGTAGTAATGGATTGGCAACAAAGTCATCTTTCAATATTTCAATGAACCATTAGATTTCTATATCACATTTTCCATTGTCTCTTAAAACATATTTCAGATTCTCCCTGTCCTTGACTACTTCAATATTTGTTATTGTTATCAAAATGAGATAATGACTTGATTCCAGTTGTACGAGAAAAGATACTTGATTCTGTACTAGTATCTATAAAAATATATATATATTCAGGTAAAATGAGAACAAATAGGGTATAATCCCACTGTTCATAACATTTGATTTAAAAGAAGGCTCAATACAGAGTATAGCTAAATATTATTTGTTTTAGAGGTAAAGAGCTAAATATTATATATTTTAGGTGTTTCAACACTACAAATGTGTCTCCTTGGACAATGGTAAACTACTGGTGACTGCTAGCACTCACCAGTAGTTTACTATCACCTGAGGAGACACATTTGTAGTATTGAAACATAATTACCATTGTGTAGCATTTTTTAACATGTTTTTGTTTTAATATTCTTATATATATATATATATATATATATATATATATATATAACATACAGGGTGCAATGGATAAATTGTTGTATAAATTATGCAAAAAAGGAAATAATACTGACACCTCATTTTAACAGATATATTTACCAAAATTACACAAAATTATCTTGAAATACTAACGAGTAAATTTATTCAATAAAATCACCATTGCTTTCAACCATGGCCTCCAAACAACTTTGGAATCTTCTGCAACTCTTCTGGATGGTCTCCTTGTTTAAGTTGGTGAATGCTGCCATAATCCTTGCCTTCAGTTCATTTTTGGTGTTACAAGGAGTTTTGTTGGTCTCTTGCTCAATTGTGCACCACGCATAATAATCAAGGAGTGTGCAGTCTGGGGAGTTGGGTGGCCAGGTGTATGGGGTGACGTGGTTGCAGAAATTGTCTGACAGCCATGACTGTGTTCTTCTGCTTGTGTGGCATGGTGTAGAGTCCTGTTGTCAGATATAGGGTATTCCAGCAGCCATACTCTTGACTCAGGTCAGCACTACCTCCTCAAGGCACTTGATGCAGGGTCTGTAGGTAGATGAATGGAGTCATAACGTCACCATCACTAGTGATCACTTCAAACACATTTGTTAATCACCTTTAGACTCATTCAACTCTTTCTGAATTCTCTGCACTGACACCCAAAACACTCTGAAATGTTCATATTAGAACTTCTGGCATGAATGCCAAGCAGTACAGCATGCCATTTCCAAATTTCTGGCAAAGTGAATTGCGTCATGGTACTCTTTTTCTCACAGACGGTGCCCAACTGACCCTACTGTACTGTGCAGTTGACAAAAACAAACAATGCACATGTGCAAAATCAAAAATATAAAATGGCAACAATTTACCCATTGCATATATATATATATATATATATATATATATATACACACACACACAGACACATCCTGGGTATGACAATAAACTACATCCTATATATATATATATATATATATATATATATATATATACACACACATCCTGGGTATGACAATAAACTACATCCGCGTCCTGGGTAGGATGATAAACTACGTCCAACAGCAAGGTCTCTGATCTGGAGGCTTTGAAGAGTGTGGAACCACCTCTTAATTGATGGTGTTCCCAGGTCCACCCCAATCCGGGTAGCACCTGTTAGGGTCTCAGCTATAGGCAAATAGTTAACCCCCCAGACTGAGGCCAAAACACTATGAAAGTGTAAAAATAGGTTTTAATACTAGAAATACTTTAAAAAAAAAAATTATTACTAGCAATACATTTTTGAAAAAAAATATTACCAGCAATAAAAATCTTGTCGGCATTAAATAACCCATTGAGGTTGATATGCCATAAAACAAAACAAACCAACATATATATAAATTTGGTTCTCTGTTGTGGCATAAACTAATCACACAGGCTATTCCTGAGAAATATACTTATACAAATTGCTAAATACTATATTTTTTGTTGAGTGTATAAGACACACCCCTATTTTGAAGACAGTGTTTTAAAAAAAAGCTAATTTTATTTAAAAGACATTTATTGAATAAAATTTCAATCAGAGAATTTAAAAATTTGTATATATCATTCTAAACAAAAAAGAGCTCAAAATAAGAAAATAGGATAAACCAAGAAATGTTCTGCTGTTATAATTTAATTCAAAACCTAAAAAATCCTCATTGCTTTCAATATCACTTGAAAAGGAATCAAACATTTCATCATTTTATGCAATATTATAATGAAAGAGCATATGTTGATCTCAGCCCCATCCATTGTGTTTCTTAAATGACTTAATCACTTTTTATTTTTTAATATATTTACACATGACTTGTGACTCTTTTTTTCACACACATACATCATTTATATCTTTGACGCATAGGATGAAAGAAGATTTTGACATCAAATTTTGGAGTAAAAAATGCATTTTATACACATAGTTAGATAAGCATATTTTTAATTAATTTGTGTGCATGTTGAAATCTATAGAGACTTGTGGAGATTCCAACAGGTTTTCTCAGTTTCTTTTACTCTCAGTAATGTCTTGTGTTTTAGTGGCTTTATTGCCTTACTTGGGTGAAGTAATGGATAGCGGCTCGGATTGCGTAATCGGAGAGCCAAGTTCGAATTCCAGTCAAATCCATCATATTCACTTACGTGCTAATACCCTTGGGAAAGGTATGAGTTCTCTTCTTCTCCTCCCAGCTATGGATAAATAGCAGGACAGACTGGGTTCTATAGCCTTGGATGGCAACTGGTCCACTGCAGAAAGTAATGGCAACCTACTGTGGGGAAAAAAAAAAATCTGTCTCGTCAGCGATGTATCAAAAGATACATAATTGCCTAAGCATGTATCACACATGACACAAAACTGACTTGGGTAAAATGATTAAAAAAAAAAAAAAAAAAATCACTGAAGAAGATAAAATAACTGTATCTTTTGTGTTAGTGATAAAGGTTCCCAATTCATTTTTTTTCATATACTTAAAGATTATCATCTCTAAATACTGGTGACAGAAGAAATGTTTGAAATAAAATCAATTCAGGGTAAAATTTTAGATATCTCAGAGTCATTTTATACCTAAATATCTTTTTCCTTTATTTATTAATTTGATTATAATTTATTTTATTTCTGGATATAATTACGATTTTTTCCGGTCATGGCTAAAGTGTTAATTTAATTATAAACAAATTAGTTTGATGGCTTTGAATATTTTTAAATGGAATCATGAAAACTGAAAAATATGGGTTTCCTCCCTTGGTCCATGATTATCAGATTTTCAAGCTATATTTGCGGTTTTCCCAGTCATAGACATTGGAACAGTTTCTAATTGATGCCACTCTCCAAAGTCATTATCCATAAATGTTTCCTCACTTAGTGAAGAAAAACAACTCTCAAATAATGACACCCAGAACGTGTATGTTAACTATTATTCTACTATGAGTAATGATTTTTTAAAGTTTAGTTTAAGTGTAATAATTTTAGAAAGCCATGATTTGTGAATGTAATTTGGAATTTTCAAATGTCTGAGTAAAAATTGTGACTGAACAGTGTAGAATATTGTTTTACTTTAGTCAACAAATAATGTTTCAACAAATTTAAACTATGTTGTTGTCTCAATAAAAAAATACATGGATAAAAAATTTAATTATAATGTCACTTTGTCATGTCCATAAAAAATAAAAATTAATTATAGTATCAAAAATAATTATAATAAAATAATTATAATTATCATTAAGTCATTCATTCTAAAACAATAAGAATCAACCCCACTTTTCTCCTCTACACACGCAAACAGGTAACTGGTAGTCAACATGGACAGGCCATCAACTCTGAGATTTTTATAACATTATAACATTATTGAGCAATAAGAATGTATAATTACTCTCCAAGCTTAGTCATCATGATGAAATTGATCATAAATGAAAATGACATGTTCATCATAGCTAAGGATCGGAACATCATGAAAGATTGAAATAAAGTTCAAATAATATATATATATATATATATATATATATATATATTCCAGGATCATTTTCCAACTTATTCAAGATGATCTTCAGCCTCTCTAACCTTCTTTCTGTCCTGTAGTAACAAAGTGCCTCACATATGATTTTATTTTCAAGTCTTTTTTTTCAGTGCTCTTTGGACTGTCATAGCTGAAACTCCTCTCTCACATGCCAAATGTCTTATGAATTGAGTTGGATCTTTTCTAATTGATCTTTTCAGCTCTAAGTTGAAATGATGATACTTTTTCCTGTTGTGACCTCCTGATTCAATTTTCCTCTTTACTGTTCCCTCTTTTTTTAAGCTTATTCACCGTTTTCTTGATGGTTCTTGAACAGACTTTCAAGATGGAAGTCAGAGTATGAATGTTGGTACAATTACTAAAGGCCTGAATGATCTTTCTCCTCTCATCATTGCTCAGTTGGGAAGACAGTGGGAATGACACAAAACTATTTTAACCTGTTCTTTTTCTAGCTGAATAACTCAAAGGGCTTTTCAGTGATTCTTATGACAAATGATGTTTAAACGTCTTATCTGAAATCCTGGAAAAAAGAAACCCAATTTGTTTTGTGGTTTTTTAGATATTAAACATTTTGTGGAATGGACAATTATCCCATGCTGTTACACCTGGTATGTATATTTATATTACAAGCTGATCACTTTGAAATCCAACAATCAAGGAAGATTATATAGATTTGATAAAAATTATCCACAAAACTTTCATAATAATCATATTTTGAATATATATATATATATATATATATATATATAAAAATCAATTTAAATGTTCTTAAAACCATGAAGATTTATTAACTTGAAATTTTCCTTTCTTCACTTAAATTTGTGAGTGGAAGAGTTGGACAGTCAATATGTTCCAATTCATGGCAACATGTTCTATCAGAAAGCATTAAGATTACATTTTTTAAAAATAGTGCCAAATCCCTGGTGAAAGTTTTAGGATATAACTAGTATATACTAATAACTTGAATCATAAGTAATTTCCGTTTTTAACCAACTCTAATGACAATGCATCAGCATAAATACTAATTATATGTGGCAGTTACAAATAAATTTAGACTACATTAAACCTAATTTTTGCTCAAGGGAGTCAAAAGTGTATACAGTAATAGCAGTGTGTCAATGGAATAACCATTCTTTTGACACACCATTTTGTTGTGGACACAAAGGTTAATTTGCCAATTTTTTTTTTTTATTTTATACTGGAAATTAAACATCTATATTTCTAGATTATGTACAGTATTTACATTATTCGAACTATTGTCCTCATCTTTGTTGTCATATTTATTACGTTTCAGCCCTTGTATGCTCCAGCCTTCCTCAGGTGGTTGGAATGTCGAACTGAACCCTTTATTTCGCTCACTGGGGTAGACTGTTCTAGTTCCACGTGCCATGTTTAATGGATGTCAGTTATCAGTTATCTTCTGTTAATTTCCCTCTCCAAGTTCTTAACTGTGGATAAAGGCATTAGTGACAAGACCCAAAGAGTGTGAGTTCAATACCCGGTTTCTTCAAATATGGGTGTACATTGAATTAAAACAAAATAACCTGAGCCACTTTCCAATATTTAGCAAAATATCAGACTTCTCTCTTTTTTTTTTAAAAAAAATAGCTTTTTGGTCAAGCCAAGAACTTGTTAGCACCCCTCATATCATGTCTTATTCACCATAAGTTACATTTTAAGCACATTTTACACAAGATGCTATCCTTAAGTTTTGCCGTGGAAATTAACTAACAGTTTGTTCATTTCAATACTGGAAATTTAACATTTATAGATAAAGTCAGAAAACATTTTGACAAAGATATGGCTGATCATGAAAATCTAATGAACCAATTCAGTTGTATTTAAAAAAAAAAAATGTTTAAAATTATTTTCACTTCTAGGAAAAATGTTGTAATTAAGTTTCTATATTAAATAATGATATGAAGGGACAATTTTTATATGCTGTGAAAACATTAATTGATTGATCTTAGTGTGAATAGTCAGTTTTATTGTATCTCAAAGGTACTGATATTACACAAGTACAAGAGTTACTTCCCTTGGCCAACGGCTACACTAAAAATAAATGCCAAAATTCTAGGTAGGCTAAACGGAGCTGGTTAAAAAAATATCTAATAATCCTATCTTTCTACTAAAATTATTTTGATTTCAAATTTAAGGCACTTAGTCGATTTTAATAAATTTAGTGAAAATAAACCTTTAAATATAATTTTAAAAAATTAAATATAAAAACTTATTCATAAAAACAAACAAAAAACACAACTAGCACCACAGACAGAAAGATAACAGCATGCTTTTATTTTGCATCATATACAATGAGAAGGAAGAGAATTTTTCTGTTAATTTTTAGCTTTATTTAATAAGAGACTGCATTACTTAAATCTTCTAAATAATCCCTGGATCATTTTTCCATATTGACTGCTTTTCATTGTCATAAATTATAAATTTGATCATCTTCAGCATTTCTTTCAGTGCCTGGAGGTTTGTGGAGGTCATCTGGCCACAGTTAGAGGCTATAATTTTAGCCTTGTAAACCCTGAGTACCTGAGGCCAGATAATGGAGTAGATTTAATTTTTTTTTATATTGAAAGCTATTAATTAATTTTGGCAGCCATTTGCATTTGGAATCTTTTACAATATGAAAATTAACTGGTTAGTTCAGAAATCATGTAAAATGGGAGTTCATTAGTTAATATAGAATTCATGTTCAAGTCTCTATGAAATGTTGATATATAAACCACATAGCAGTCTGCATAATGCAATCTGATTGGAAAATATACCAATACCAATTGTATGAAAAAGTAATTTTCACAATTTGGGAAGATATACACAAAATTTACTATCAAATAATTTTAACATATTTTATATTCATTTGCATATATATATATATATATATATATATATATATATATATCAAATCAAAGTTTAAGCTATAAATTGTCCTTCCTGCTTGAAGGGTGATTATAAGGTCATTTTTAACTTTAAGGAGTAAACATGACTCTTTGGTAAAGTGTTTTGCTCTTATACTTTAATCAACAAAAAGCATCCAAGCCTGATTCAGCTCCAGTTAATGTCAGTTTTCATACAGAGCATTCTGTATTCTCAAATAGTCACCATCGTGATTAAGCATACTATTGCCTTGATGGCCAAACAAGAAATAGCGTCTAAGTTTAATTTGTTTTTAAAGTTGGAGAAAGAATACAGATAATAACTCTGAAATTCAGTCCCATTCTCTTGTTTTCCTGTTTGTACATTTAGAGGAGTCAACAAAAGGATGCAGTTGATTGGTAAATATATTTGCTATTTGCCATTTTCCTTCTATAAAGAGTGATCAAGGGCAGGTAAATCTGTAAAGCATCAGATACTGATTACACTGTTCAAAAAGATCTGAAGAAAGTTTATTGTTCCGTTTTATTTGAAAGTGCATGACAAAGGCACAGATGTATGCTTCTCAGTGCAAAAAGTAATTATGTCTGGTGTCACAAAACCCATGAAAAGTCATTCTGACAGAAAACCATATTTTGTATTTATTAAAACATCCAGGTGCATACGATACAGAGATGATCTCTAATAGACAGCAGGTAATGAGGATTTTCGACCTGAATGCAGATCCAAATAAAACTAGGTTTTGAATTTCAGAGCAAACACCAAAAATACAACAGGAAATAATTGGCACTTTCATGTACTTGTAAAAAAACTGTGATACCCACACACTCTGTGCATCAATAAATTTCAGTTTAGTGTTCAGTACGGTGGGCTGAAGGCCAAAAGGTTTACAGCTTAAAGGCCTCAAATATTGTATATCTAAAATGTTTTAAATAAATTCAAGAAAAATCCATTTTTCCCCCCTTTGTAATCAATATAGAATTTTTAAAATTCACAATAATTATGTGATAGAAATATTAATCATAGACATATCAAACCTTTGGTCATATATCAGAATGTTTGATTGGAAACCATGAAAACTATGGTTTAGTCTTTGATGTTGGGTATGTGTGCATGATTAACAATATCACCAAGGAGGTTATCCTAATGACGTTGTGGGGAAATCCTGGTGTTTTGTAATATACCCAATTGTTGGGTAGATGAAGTCTGTTGATTCATTCAGGTGAATGAATGTTGAAATCAAAGCCAGAGCAAGTCTTTTACTTGTAAAATCCATAATAACCACACTGTATAAATAGTCAGTAGAGAAACTGACAGTACGTCAAATGGATCGTTTTTTTTTTTTGTTTTTTTGGTTTTTTTATGAACAGGTCTTAACTTTGGAGAGGAAAAGAATAAAATAATAAAAGGACATGAAACAAAGGCCATAAAAAAACCTATGCTTGTTGATTGTTGAATAATATCTGATTGAATAAGAAGAGGTGATTTCATTTTTATGTTTGAAGATTTGCAAGGGTGAAAAAAAAAAAAAAAAAAAAAATTAAAATTACATAGGGTATATATAATGATGAAAATTCAATGACTTTCACAGGATCACCTTTGAGGGTCGTTTCTTGGTGGTGGAATAGCTAGAAATAGGGAATTCTATGTAAAATATATTTTGTTATATTACTTACTATATCAAAAGAGAAATAAAAGGTATCAATCTAGAGTGGCATAAACTACCCCTGACCAGCAGATAATTTTTTTAGAAAGGTTTTCTCAAGTCTATAAATGATTACCTGAGTGTTTATATATATATATATATATATATATATATATATATATAAAAAGCCACAGATAGTTGTTAACAGGTGTATAGTCATCAATAGATTTCACAGGAACGAGCATTGCCTTATTATCTTCTTCATTGTTGATTCCATCAATCAGATTTGAATTTGCCACTTCATTAGTTTCTGGTTTTATATCTGTGTCAACTTCACTTTTGACAATGTTGAGCTTTTTATTAAAGCTAGTGCCAGTAATAAGGCCTTGCTTAAATTCTGGATGTGTCCGTCTGTGGCGTCGCAGCTTGTCAGTCTGTGCAAACTGTTTGCCACAAATTTCACAACGGAATGGCTTTTCTCCTGTGTGTATCCGCCTGTGAATTATCAGTGTGTCCCTGCGTGAGAACTTCTGGATGCAAAAATCACACTCATATGGCTTCTCGCCAGTATGTGACCTTGTGTGCACACGCAGATAATCCTTCTGGGCAAAACGGCGCAGACAGATTTCACATTGGTATGGTCGCTCTCCCGAGTGTGACCGTAGATGGCCAACAAGTGTGTTCCGTTGAGAGAACTGCTTTGAACAAATTTGACACTTGTAAGGTTTCTCTCCTGTATGGACACGGGTATGGATGTGCAACTTGTCTCGCTGGGCGAACCGCTTAAGACAAATAGTACATTCAAAAGGCTTCTCCCCAGTGTGTGTTCGACGGTGCACTTGAAGCATGTCCCGCCGAGTGAACCTCTGTGGGCAAAAGTCACACCTGAATGGCCTCTCACCTGTATGGGATCTCTTGTGGACGGTCAGATAGTCTCGGTGAGCAAACTGCTTGAGACAGATGTCGCACGTGACAAGATTCTTTCTGCGTGGTGGGGTCTGCGTTTCAGTTTTCTGAGGTTGAAATTGGGGTAAGATTTCAGCTTCCGTTTTCAGTTCAATTTGGGCTGGGAGTTGAGTTTCAGGCTGGTCTGGGGTTGGTGTCAGCAAGGGCTTGGCTGCATTCGTGTTCTGCCGTTTTTTGTTCATGTGGCATCGCTTCTTGTGTTTCAAGAGTTTACTCGCCTGTGCAAACTGTTTGGGGCAGACATCACATTGGAATGGTGTCTCTCCTGTGTGTATCCTACGGTGAATTTTCAGTGTGTCCTTTCGTGCAAATCTCTGGATGCAAAAGTCACATTGAAATGGTTTCTCTCCAGTGTGGGTCCTCCGGTGCATCTGCAAAACGTACTTCTGCGCGAACTGCTTGCCACAAAACTCGCAGTGGTACCTGCTCTCAGCTGCTCCTGATCCTGTGGATGTCAACACTAGGTTTGATGGAGCACTAGAAACCATTATTGAAGTGGATGATGGAGCAGCAGAGGAACTTACTGCAGTTTCTACAGCCGGTGAGACCTGTTCAGCCATCTGATTGTCAGGGTTCTGTGCTAGTGGCATGATTTGCAATGGAGAGATTTGCTTACTAGATACTTTGTCATTTAGGTCAGGTACTTTTTCAGATGATTGATGATGCATTTTAACATGGTGCTGTGTTTCCATATAGTTGCAAGGAGAAGTTTCAATCGTTTTTTCAACGTGCGTCTCTTCAGGATGGTGCTGCTTTGTAATCTGTGAAGGTAAAATTGCTGGAGAATGTTGATGATAGCTTTCAGATGATATTTGTCTCTTGTACTGAGGCAGCGGCTGCTGCTGTTGTTGTTGCTGCTGCTGCGGGTTTGGTGAATGCATTGACGGTGATGGTTGTGGTGGTGGTGGTGACTGAAGTGGTGCTGGAGACCGAAGTGGTGGTGGTGGGGATTGAAGTGGCATTGGGGATCGCATTGGTGGCGGTGGTGGAGGCGATTGAAGAGGTGAGGAAGTTTGTATGATGGAGGGTGGTGTTGGAGATTGAAGGGGTGCTGGAGATTGCATAGTAGGTAGTGGTGGTGGTGGTGGTGACTGGAGTGGTGATGGGGACTGCATAGGTTTCTCTATTAAATTATTCTGAGAGTGATAGCCAACATTGGCTGGACTTGGGGAGATATACGACTGATAGTGGTGCTGGCTTTGTGTCTTCTCCCTAGTGCTGGTCGGATAACGTTGCTTCTCTACCATATTCACAACTGAAGAGGAACGCAGTTGTTCAGGGTTTGGTGACAACAGTTCTCTCCCTTGAATCGGGTTACCATTTGTGAAATTTTTGTCACTGATTCGAGACATTTGTGCAGACATTGTGCAATGAGTTTGCAGATACTGTTTACCTGATGTCGAAAAGTTATCATGAGGATGGTATATCTTTTCCATCGTTGTGTTTGGGAGCTTTTGAGATTGCATCCCAGTATTGTGGGAATATAGATTAGCTGCTGAAACATTAAGGATGTTACTGGCATTACTGCTGTTATTATTATTATTGTTGGCAGCATTATTGCTATGGTATGATTTGTCGCTCATACTGGAAGCAGTTTGCTTGAGATGATGCTGAGGTGAATGCATAATCTGGCTGGGACTTGAACAGTGTGTGTATGATTTACTAGAGAGGCTATTATTATGGAATGGTTTGTGTACAGGACTGTTAATCTTCTGCATCAGCATGCTGTGACTCTGTTGTAATAAGTGGTGCTTATCAGCTACCATACTATTACTCCCGCTACTACCAATTCCACTGCTACTGCTTGCCGGGCTATGAAGACTGAAGGATTTATCAGCCATACTTGTTGGTAGTTGTGGAGACTGCAGGCTCTGGTTTTGAGTATAATGTTTGTGGTTACTTTGATATGATTTCTCAAGGGAGCTGCTCATTTTGGGGGTCTGCAAAGTCTGGCCTTGTTGGTGCAAAAATTGTTTTTCAGCTGAAACACCTCCATTTTCCATAAGGTTTGATGGCAGCTTTGGAGCCTGTAATACAGGAATGGATGGGCTGAACTCTTTTCCATAGGCCATCATTGCAGTATGGAATGTTTTATCATGCATAGGTGTTGTCAAAGCTGGAAGCTGGAATCCAGGTCTTGGTGAAAAGTCTTTTGTGTATATATCAGAATGAAATGATTTATCTAGAAGGTGGGGTAAGCTTTGCATAGGTAAACTGTGCCTTGAGGGAAAATCCTTCACACCATACATGTCACTGTGGATCAGTTTATCACATATATGGCTGATTCGTTGGGTTTGTGGGAATTGTTTCCCATAATAGTCTCCGCCAGAACTTTCCATAGCTAGGATTTTGGAAGATGAATTAGCCTCAAAAGTTTGACAATGAAAATAGTCTGGAGAGGTGTAAGATGTCGTCAAGGACAATGGTATATTTCAAGAGAATGCTGAAATATTTCAGACAGGTGTGTAAACAGGAAAAAAGTCTATTAAGTTGTTCTTTCAGTACAAGTAACAACAATTACAAAAACAAGAGAGGTTCTTTGAGAGAAATAAAGAGATGTGCCAAGGAACAAAGCATTTTTAGAGAAACATGTCTGTCTTGAGTATACAGTTAGAAAGGACAACAGAAAATTTGAGATTAAAATGTTTTGTAAGAGAAGTCTACCTCAGAAATGGTATTTAATAATATACTCTAAATGCTGAAGAATGATGCTTAGTAGGAAACTGTGTAGCTGGAGATTGACTCTATAGACAGAATTTTTTAAAATTATTTTTAATATAGAAGAATAGTTCAGTTAACAAGTTTGGAGAAAAAAACTAAAGCAATAAATTTGTTTTTTTTTTTTTTTTGTTGTTTTCAAGTTATGACAATACTTCTTAAGATTGATTTCTTCAGAGGATACATTTGTTTATGTTTCATTTGCTTTGGAGAAAACAATGTTCAAGGTGCATTTTCAGGAAAGATTATTCTCTCAGGCAAAATTCCAAGTCAGAACTAAAGAGACCAAAAATAAAAGAATTATATCTTAAAGGTCTAAAACCAGTTTTGGTGTTTAAAAAAAACAATACTTCAAAAAGGGATAAATGATTCTTTGGTAAGCAAAGTTACATTTTGGACACTACAGCAGGATTTTGGTATGTGGATTGATATTTAATATACAGAAAATATCATCTGTTGAAGATTAAAAATGTCCTTGGAATAATCAAGATATATTCTTTGAGTTTGGAATATATCAGCATTAGAAATCAAGAAAGCTATTCTATCATGTGTAATCTAGAGAAATACCAACTGATATAGGCATTAGTTGTTCATGTAGATTAAAAAAATGTTAAAAATCTCTGTTGTCCTGTATAAAAAAAATATATTTTACAGACATGCTAAATGCTTTGCAGTTTCCATAGCAAATCTTATAATGTTGAAAAATTCATTTCCTGTTGTAGATCCAAAAATAAAATCTCTTCCTCTTTTTTAAAAAAGTAATTTTTAGCCAGAAAGTCAAAATTATAATCATAAAATAATTGATATATTAAGATTTCATGACATCTACATCCTTATATTTATATTCTAAAACTTCAGCCATGAGTTTAATAAGATTCTTTTGCAGTTATTCTTTGTCTGAAAGTGATTTTTTTTTTAATTTGATGTGGTTAACAGAATATTTTTGTACTCAGAATAATCTCAAGTGATCTGGAAGCCTGTTACCATTTCCAGGAAAACACCAGCTCCACTGTCATGAATAATAACCTCAGCTTTGTCAGAAAATCTCTTCTGCCATAAAAACATTTCCTTGTTAGAAAATTCTGAAAAATAAAAAAAATAAAAAAGTATTA
The DNA here is from genome assembly GCA_903632075.3 of Acanthosepion pharaonis. Classification (NCBI taxonomy): domain Eukaryota; kingdom Metazoa; phylum Mollusca; class Cephalopoda; order Sepiida; family Sepiidae; genus Acanthosepion; species Acanthosepion pharaonis. The sequence goes on from CAHIKZ030000273.1 coordinate 3,218,581, forward strand.
ACTTTTTTTTTCTGGAAAAGAAAAAGACAATAATCAGAAAAATTTCCTTAAAATGTCGGATAACTTTTCATCATCACAATTAATTACTGGGAACATTATAAATGACATTTGAAGAATAGAGCAAAAATAATTCATATACTAAGCTGAACTTAGGTTAGCAGGAGGCCAAACAATTGGGTAACCAGTAAAGATATTGTTATACAGTATAACTATTCTGGCACAGTGACATGAGAGTGGAGCACTCAGTAACAATCAAATTCATTATTAGTACATAGGTCTTTGAGATAAGCTTGCTAACCATTACACCATGCTAAGTAATTTAGTAAAATTTACATGTGTTAACAATAACAAAGAAAGAACATATATTAATGTCAGTTTTAAATAGAGATGCATCCATTTCCAAGTTTATATAAACTTGATTAAAAAAACACAACTATTATCTTCAATATTCAAAGGCAGTTTTTTTTGTGAAAAAATATTTTCTATTTTACCAATATTCTTTGTTTAATACTATAACTTTAATTCTTATATTATGCAATGTTAGCATTTTACTGTACCATTTTCATCTGATAATTTTTGTAATAGCATGAGTTAGGAGCAAGAAACAAAGATGTTTAATGTGTAAACATTGGCTGTAGAAAGCATGTTCTGATCTTCTGAAAATTTGACCCTGGCCCTTATTTTTTTGTTTTATCTCCCACAAAACTTGCTGATTGATCTGTAGGTAATGAGGTAACTTAAGGAAATAGAAGAAATTGAACCAACGTAAAAAGCTTTATACACACCAAAGGCTGATAGGTAGGTTTGAATAAGTATATTAAGGCATAACCTGAAAGCAAAGGTTAAGTTTATAGTGTTTTTGTTTTTTTTTTTCTACTATTTTACTTTTGCCTGTTAATTGAATTTTTAGTAAACTGTTACATGAGATTTGACTTAAATCATCAGAAGGTGCCATAATCAATGACTGTTAGGTTTTTCTTTTAAATTAAAGAAAAAAAAAGGGAGCTGATTTCTCTATTTAGCTTGACAAACAGATTTTTCTTATATGATTTTTTTAAGGATTAAAGGGTCTTATTGCCTGTATTAAAATACCAATATTTAACAATATCATGTGGAAATGAAAGGGTTAAATAGAATATTTACAAATTTCTATAATGATTTTTTTAGTATTAAATATCCAGATTCCATTTTTCATTTTATCTTTTCTGAATAAAAGTTAAAAAAAAAAATCAAAGTAACATTTTACTCAATCATGTTATGCTTCTAGGATTGTGAATAACTTTACAATTTTGTCTCCAAGCAACTGTTTGAGAATTTTTCTTATCAGTAGAAAATTGATGCACCTCCTAAGTTTTCATTCCACAAGTGGCAATAACAAAATTTATCCTGTCAAACTAGATAATCTAAGTAACCGTTTTAACCCAGGCAACACCATGGTAGCACAAATAAAAAATATGCAACTTATATCACAAGTAGGATCTATTAAGTAGATATACTGAAACTTTCATTCATCCGAATGATAGAGTGACATAGCAAATTCTATTTTAGCAGGAAAATAAATGGGATCATAATTATGGTTGTATTTTAGCAGGGACTGCTTTTGAACCCAATACACATTGACTGAGCATGGGCTGTTCTTATTGCTGCCCACTGACTTTATCATTACTCCACCACTTGAGTCTTTTTTTTTTCGAGACTTACAGGCTAAATATATCTGGTTGTGGTGACAAAGTTTGCAATATTTTTATCCAACAGTATATGTACTGAAAATTAAGAGACAAAAGGATTGTCAGAGGTCAGGAATTAAAGCAAGTGCTGTCAACAGAATAAGACTATTAAATGTATAATTTAATATCTATAGAAATCGATATATGTCACTTACTGGCTATTATAAGTAAAAATAATATGTAAGTTTTGATTGTATGACTAAATGGGTCTTATGTCTAATTCCACATTGGTTTGCTTACCATACATTCTTAAAGACATTTTCTAAACCTAGTGAATGCTGAACAATCTCCTCACAGATGAAGAAGAGACAGAAATGTGGTTCTACAGAAGAATGCTGAGAATACCATGGATTGAGCAATTTCTAAGGCACATAATGAGGAAAGTCATGGAAAATTTGATGCTCACAGGACATTGAAGCCAAAAGGGATGGAGGAAAACAGCATATAACCTACCTAACGAGCTTGTGTAAATGGATGGCAGAAAAGGATTTAGGAGAGGTAACAAAAAGACAAAGTTTACTAACAGCTACAAAGGACAGGAAATTGTAGAGAGCTATCATTGCCAATGTCCTTAAGGGACATGGTATATAGAAGAAGAAGAAGTCTAACAGGTTTACATGCATGGTGCACACAGAAAAGATTGAACTCACATTAATAATGGCCGATAACAATGACTCAGCACCATTATTTACATGTGGACTACTGTTCTGGGTATAATGATAAACTACATCCAGCTGCAAGGCCTCTGATCAGGATATTTTGAGGAGCATGGAACCACCTCTTAATTACTGCTGTTCTCAGGTTCACTCGACTCAGGGCGGTAGTACCTATTAGGGTCCCAGCTATGGGAAAATAGTGAACCCCCAAGCTGGAGGAAAAAAACACTATGAAAGTATAAAAATACTAATAATAGATTTTAATAGTAAAAAAAAAAAAAAAAAATTAACAAAGCTCCCAAGAAAATTAAATTTCAGCATTAAATGACACACAAGGAGTTAATATGCCAAACCTGTGGACTAATGTCTTCATTTTTGTTGTTATCACAACATTTCAGCCATTGTGCCTTTCGTCCTTCATCAGGTGTATGCCAAACCAGGTAATTTACACACAGGACGACAGCCAAGTGGATTAAAGCTTTTGTTCATGAATTTTGTGATATTGTAATTGTGAGTTCAATCCCTGAGCCAGGCAGTGTTTACTAAGACAGTAGAAATAGGGCAAGTGATAACTGAGCAGCACTAAAAATAAGAACTAGATGAGATATCCCTAGACATGGGCAATGGAATGAGAACAATTTATTTCTGTAGAATAAATAGAAGGTTCAATTCAGAATTCCCTGTAGGTTGCCTAGGTTGACACACCTGAAAAGGCCAGAAAGCACAATGGCTGAAATATTGTGATAACAACAACAAAGATGAGGATAATAGTCTGTGTGTAAATAATAATAACTCCTCATCCCAGAAATTCAGACAAAGCCTCTACTGCAATTCACCCAGCCATGCATTCTATAAATAACTTGTTTTAAATAAGGAGAATAATGACCTTTTTTTTAAACAATAATTTTACAGAGAAACTTCAGTTCTCAAATGTCTCACATGTCAAACTAATTGGTTTTTGAACAGAAAATTTAAGATGAAAATGCCTTGGTTATTTTCGTTCTCAAACAACATTGCTGAACCGCATTAACACAAATGGAATCATTTCCGAGTTGACTGCCATGTTGTATATATTCATGTGTTGTGATATGCTTTTCTTTTCCAATTTTATTGTACTGTGCCTTTTTTTCTCTTCATTAGCCCTTAGTCATGGCTCCAAAAAAAGCTAAGTGATACTGGTAAAGAAAAAAGAAAAGTTAAGAGAAAAGCAATTGAAGTGAAGAAAGAAATCATCGCAAAAGATGAAAATGGCGTTTGTGTGTCAGAGCTCACTGTGCAGTATGGCACGCCTAAATGGACAATATCTACTATTCTAAAAAAATAAGGAAGTGATAAAAGCAGCTGATGTTGCAAAAGAAATGACTGTTATTAATAAACGAAGACCAAAGATACTCAAAGAAGTGGAAAAGTTACTGCTTATTTTTATAAATGAGAAACAGCAGGTGACAATATCAGTGAAGCATTTATTTGTGAGAGAGCATTAGAAATTTATAATGATCTAGTAAAAAAAAACTCTGGAACAAGTGCTGAAAGTGATACTTTTGAATTCAAAGCTAGTATAGGCTGGTTCGAGAAATTTAAGAAGAGAAGTGAAATACATGTCATGTCTCATTTTAGAAAAATTTTACAACGCAGGCAAAAACAACATTAGACAGATTTTTACTGAAAGAAAAAAGAAACCCCAGAGAAAGATTTACCTGAATATATAGTGTAAGCATGTAAATAAGCAATCATCTGGGGTTTGGAAATGAATTAATCTCTTTTACATTAATTGTAACGGGGGAAAAGAACAATTCGGTTTTAGAACAGACTTTCAGAACAAATTATGGTTGAGAACTGAGGTTGCTTTGTATTTTGATTAAGTTAAAAATATCTAATGAATGAATATTGCATATAATACCTTATTTAAAAAAAAAAACACAGTATTTTCCATATACCAATAAACTGTTTATTATAAAGAATGCTTCAAAATTTCTTTTGAATATATCTTATCACATTTACTAAATTAAAAAAAAAAAAATCTATCACTTCTCACTTCTGGCTCCATGCTTTCCAGCCAACTTTGAACTGCAAAAAATTAAATGCAGTGTCAATCACTATCTCCCGACTACTCATTCCTTTTCCTGCTTATTATTAATGTTTCTGTTCTTAATTCTTCCACACCGTGTAACCCTTTGTGTCTTCGTGGTTTAGTGCCTTGCATGGGGTGATGCCAATTAAAAAAAAAATATATATACGTCAGTATAAATATGATTAATTCAAGTTTAAACTTCTGAGTGGGCATGCAGAACTCAAAAATAAAAAAGTTGATATGAATATAAGTACCATATTTGCCAATACATAATTTACAAGGGTACTTATAAGAAATACTATGTCTTAGTCCCAATGTATTGGATACAAACAATTAAAAGAAACACACATACCAAGATAGTCATGAAAAGAAATGTGAGAACATTGTATCATAAAATAGGTACTATTTTTTTTTTTATCAGATTTTAATTTACTGTTTAATATACTGAATGCTTAGTCACCCTGAAGCAAGAGAATATCATACAGTGATATCACACCTTTTCACTAATATAAAGAGAATGAGCCAGTATAAATATATACAGGCTGATGATGATGGTAGATCAAAGAAGATCAGTCTTAGATCTTATCATAGATCAGTACTGAAGTAAAAGCAGCAAATGACTACAGCTTTCAGTCCTAGAGTTTGTTAACAAATATTAACAATTATAATAGATAACCAACAAACTTCAGTGAACTACCATAAGTGGAACCAAAGACAAGTTTATGAACTCACACAAATGTACAGCAAATTGGTATATAAAATATTTTTCATAATAAGGTTTATTACTGTATATATATATATATATATATATATATATAAAAAAAAAAACAAATAAGAAACATATGTCAATCTAACACGTTTCACTTTCATTAAAGCTTTGTTAGAGATTGAGAGAAAACAGACAAAAAGGTTTAATAAAAGTGAAACAGGTTAGACTGATATATGTTTCCTATTTGTTTTTTTATTTTATCATCCTGTCAGATTCTGATCCATATTTGATCTGCAAAGAGTACAGAAATAAGCTTTATGATGAACAAGAAAATAAAGTCAATTGCTGACATTCCCCTGACGAGTGGACGGAGTGATTGCTGGAGGGTCTTTTTATGAAACTCTATAGTCAGGATACTGAAGGTAACACCAATCAGCTAAGTAACAAACTTTATATTTGTTTTAATTCTAATTCAATATATATATATATATATATATATTTGTGTGTGTTGTGTATTAACACTTTTAGTGCTACATTGTTATAGTACTGCTGCATGACTGTGCTGGCCCATTTTGAAAAAAAGTAAGTCTTTAAATATAATCTTACATATTCAGTGAAAGGTGACCTGTTTCAGCTTGCTGCTGTTTAAAGATATGCACTGGTCAAGTGGAAAACAAGTAATGTGGTGTACACATTTCTCTTAAAATTTTAAATAGATCGTATAAATTAGCACTGCTGCATTGTTATAGCCTTTTTTTATCCGCTTGTGCCATTTCATTTTGGAAAAAATAGGAAATTTCCATTTACTGGAAATAAATCACTATGAAGGTGCCAACAACAATTTCTCATAGGTGTTGCCATTTGGAGTTCAATTATATACTCTGTAGTACGGACGAAGACCCCCTCCCAATACACAATATGATCAAAATTAGTTTGGAAATAGCACTAAGCGTGAGTTAGCTCATAACAAAACAGTTGAGGCCAACATTTCAGGGTGTCTTGAAAATGTATATATACATCAACAGCAGGCAATGTAAGTTTCATTAAAGATTTGTAAGTACATCCACATAAGCAGAAGTGTTAATAAGTCAACAAACTAATAATTTAAAAAGGATTTTTTGTTATTAGTATTTACTATATTCACATACATGTAGTATGGATCACAGGCTGATTACATTAAGACCCAGTAGCCATTCTTCCTGCTTACAGAGGAAATGTTAATTAGGTTTAATATACAAGGTCTCAAACACTGTTAAATGATAGTCTAAATATGCCCTGCTGACAACTGCCTTCATATATATATATATTCATGAATTATTCATACAAAAACAAATGCAAAGGTTAATGATTTAATTGGCGAGAAATCCATCGTTGCAAACAAATCAAATAATATACAAAAACCCCCGAACCTGTTATGAATGAAAAGATCCTTGTTTCTATAAATTTCTGCTGCATTAGTTCTTATTTTTACTACAAGCTTTCGTCTGTTCCTACAGACATCTTCAGGTATGGAATAGATGTTGTTCTTGTTTTTTCTCTCAGTAATAAGAGGACAACTGTAAAATTTAAAATCAAACTCAGCGTTGCTACTGCACGCTCCAAAAACAATAACTCATTTCCAATAGCATTTTTCGGATACAACAATACATATATTTTCGTTGTCCTCTTATTACTGAGAGAAAAAACAAGAACAACATCTATTCCATACCTGAAGATGTCTGTAGGAACAGACGAAAGCTTGTAGTAAAAATAAGAACTAATGCAGCAGAAATTTATAGAAACAAGGATCTTTTCATTCATAACAGGTTCGGGGGTTTTTGTATATTATTTGATTTGTTTGCAACGATGGATTTCTCGCCAATTAAATCATTAACCTTTGCATTTGTTTTTGTATGAATAATTCATGAATTTGTAAATTGATTGCACGTTTATCGAAATATATATATATATATATATATATATGACTGCTCATATCTGGGTATGCCTGTCTACTATGGCTGCTATCCAATCCCTGTTGCAAATGTCTGCTTAGGAACATTTGTGTTTGTTCAACACCCACAGAGCACACTTATGGTTTATACTGCAACTATGATGAGCAGACCTTAGTTACAGTTTCTGAGAGGGAGAACGCATTATCTGGCGTGATCAACAATCTGAACACGGCCAGCATGCTCAAACCCTCAGTCACAATGACTTGTGACTTGATGCTAGCACAACCATCGATGGTTCACAAATAATTCTGTTGACCCATTTCATTCACAAGGCTTGGGTCAATGCATCTTATTGTTTTCAGACACTTTTCAAAGGTGCTGCATGCTGTAATTGCCTACCTGGGTTGATAATATAAAGAAGTGACCTTCATGACAAATCGACACTGGTGAGCTTCAGACCTAGCTCTCAGGGTCAGAAAACAAACATTTTAACCACTCGGCGATATGCCTATATTTGTGTGTGTGTATGTGGTTTATAAATGACAATTGTAAAAAATTCTTAGTTCTTGCTGACGTGTTACGTCTTCCAACTTTATCAAGGCAAGCAATGAAAGCGAAATGTTTAGATTTGATGTAACTATGGCTATGGAACATTTTGCTTTCATTGCTTGCCTTGATAAAGTTGGAAGACGAAATGTGTCAGCAAGATCTAAGAATTCTTTTCCAGTTATCATTTTTAAATCAAATTGTCTTATCTTCAGAATTATTCTGGAAAATTTAACTTATATATATGTATATAAATAAAAAGAAAGAACAGCAAGATATATAATCCGGTGTTCTTATAGATATTTTTATTTTTACAAAATAGTGCTCAATGTAAATTTACAGAGCATTAATATTATAAATTAATTGATTTAAAATATGGTTTTTTCACTACACAGTTCTAACCATGTTTCAAAAATGGATATATATATATATATATATATATATATATATATATATATATATATATATATATATATGTGTGTGTGTGTGGTGCAGTTCAATTTACATTACATGAATCATTCATACAAAATCACCATTTATATCATTAACTTCTACATATATTTTGTATGAATGATTCATGTAATATATATATATATATATATATATATATATATATATATATATATATATATATGTGTGTGTGTGTGTGTGCAAGATATATACAATACTGTCTGTAAAACATCAAATATTTACATTATACTAAGCTAGATTATATTTATGTATCATTAATGTAGAAATAAAGGCATTTGGTTACAAGAAGAATTTAAGCAATATGCAAAGGCCATAAGAGTAATGGCTGAACAATTATGATATAACAATTCAAAATGGAGAACAAATTGAAAAACCATGGATTTTCAAGGGGCAAGAATATGAGCTGGGACTGAAATTCACTGTTCAAAAGTCAAAGAAATGATATCATGGAAGAACTTATATTGTCAATTGGATGCCACATTTAGTTTGACTGGGTAGGAAGACGGAAACAGCTTTTTGATGTATCTATCTGAGTACGTGGATGTGTGGTGGTGTAATGAATAGCAGCTTAGAATGAGAAATCGGAGAGCCATGTTCAAATTTCAGTCAAATTTGTTACATTCACTTACATGCAAATACCCTTGGGAAAAGTATGATTGGAAACCACTTTAGGAGAAGAAAAACTCAGAATTCAAACTAGCCTGGAGAGTCTGTTTATGAAACTCTATAGTCAGGATGCTGAAGGTAACACCAATCAGCTAAGTGACAAACTTTATATTTGTTTTAATTTAATTATATATATATATATATATATATATATATATATATATGTATGTATATATAAATAAATATAAGGCTATCTTGTTCAAGACACACCACTGATGATATGACTGCAGTGCATGTGGTGCCCTTATGTCTCAAATAAGTTACATACTCAGATCCACGAGTCCCGTAAGATAGTTATGGGAGAGTGGTTTGCTCAAGTGCTCATTCATGCATGTGACGTCATCACATATTGTTGGGTATGTTGCTTAAAAGGATGATTGGCAACCACTGTCATCATTTCAAAGCGGACCAAGTTGGTTGCATCGCTATGTTAGTTTACATGCCTTTCTTCAAACCAATATACCAAAAGTTGGACTACCTCAGCTTCTTATTGAAAATCAAATAAAAATCATTTTTCATCAGGAGAAAGGTTTTTTTTTTTTTCTCATAATGTTAAATAGAACAACTTAAGCAGAGGGAAATTTTACAGACAACTTGTCAGTGAGAGAGGGTGACAGACTTTCAATTCCTAGTAGTAGCTTCAGGCCAATGTGTTGTCAAATTTTAACTGAATAATTTTAGAGAGAGACTCTCCTTTTAAAAGTAACACCTCACTCTATCACTCGTTGATAATTCATTAATTCACAGTGGAATGAAAAAGCACTCAATCCTGCCACATCTATCCTCTTCCATTTCTTTTTGTGAACTTAACTTGCAAAATGACATCCAAGTGCAACTGTCAGTTGACTCTAGATCATTTGTTTTTGCTCCCTCCCCCTTAAAGGATTTCACACGCTGGAGAATCTTCTGAACTCCAGGGTATCAGATATTTATATACTGTATTTCAGAAACACTAACACATCAATAACATGCAGAACTGCCAATTAGTTAGGAAAATGTTTTTCTTTTCCTAATCTCTAAAAATGACTTCTTTATTTTTCACACACACACACACACAGTTACAATCCACACTTTTGCATGGTGACCATTTTGACATACCAAAGATGAGACATTCTTTCAGGATATCTGACAAGAGGACAGAATGCAGGGAGAAGTGGATTCATGCCTTTTCTAAAAAAAATATTAGGGCAAAGTAAACAAAAGTAGCTTTAGCCAAAATTTCTCATACGTGCATGATATACTAAATCTAAAATGGTTCTAATGACCGTAGAACAATTTTTAGTGAGCTAGTAAGGCTCCAGTTTATATATGATGACCTCTACCCTTGTTTTTAGCATATGAGAGTCCAACACCATGATCTGCATTTGATGCTTGTTAGAGACCAACACAACATTCCAAATACAGGGCAACTAACAGCACCCCATGTGAAGGGGGAGGAATGTTAGAGTGGTGTTTAGTAATATGGAGATTTTCGATGCATAGCTTCTCAAAAGTGTCATGCCTTTTATGTACATACTTCTCTCACTTAGTACAATCAGAAGCTACAGAGGAATGGTGATAGAATTTCAATTTTGTTTCCTTATACCTCAACAGGTGTCTTCCCACCTTCCAAGAACTGTCAGAGTCCTTTCATCACTAATGCACACAACATGACAAGCCCAGTGAAGTTGGAATTGTATTAGCAATGTCATTATACCTCTGATTTCACACTTTCAAAACAGATTAATATCAGATATTTTATCTTTCTGGGTACAGCTACAGATTGTACAACAGCACCATTTATGGAAGATATCAAACTGGTGAATATGGTTCTGGTAAGGAGTCTAGAAAGAACTTCTTCAGATTAAATGTTTTTATTGATGGAATATATATATATATATATATATATATATATATATATATATAGTGAGAGGGAACAAAATACAACAGACATTAGTTAGAATTCTACCTCAAGAGAAATGCTGAAGATTATTCAGTGTGAAAAAAAATCTTTTCAAGGGATAGAACGCACATTAATTTTTTTTTTCCATTTTATTACTATTTGCTCCACAATTATGGCTGCATCAAAATTAGTCCAATATTCAGAATTTATGTTATTTACAAGTGGACTATTGTCCTCATATTTCAATGCTAGTAGCTTAAAGTGTTGGTTCATGAATTTGGTGACATAGTAATTGTGAGTTCAATCCCTGGCCTGGGCATTGTACTTGGATTCAGTGTAAATGGGGTAAGCAATAACTGAGCAGTACTAAAAATAAGAACTAGGCAAGATATCCCTAGATATAGACAGTGGAACAAGAATACTCTACCCTTGTAGATTAAATAAAGGTTTCATTTTGACATTTCGAAATTCCCTGTAGGTTATCTGGATCTACATATACCTGATGAAGGTCAGAGGGTACAACAGCTGAAACAACAAAGATGAGGATAATGTTCCACTTGTAAACAGTGTAAATAAGAACTTCTCATCTCAGAAATTCAGACAGAAATCAGAATTTTTTTGGTTTAGATATTTCAAGTTTTAACTGTGACATTAGTCAAAATGAAAATCATAGGAGATACAAAATAAAACTTATTTAAAAGATGGAAGAATTTTACTTTCATTTGCAAAGAAATTTCATCCAGGTCAAAACCAAAATAAAAATTGTATAGGCATCATAAAAACGAAACCTACTTAATAAATGATTAATAATAATAATAATAATAATAATAATACACATCAATAGCACCTATCAAGGTGATCAAAATTTGACTATGCCAGCTCATACATAACACATGATGAATATAAAATATACTAAAAATATACAGCTCAGGTCTGTTTTATTATAGGACAGTATAGAATATTAATACATGATCAATATAGAATATACACAAAATATACTTCAGATTTATTTATGAAATGTGACTGAACAAGTCATTTTCACCTCATAATTTTGGACTCCTTTCACAAGACACAATTTTTTTTATACAATGCCACCCAACCCCATTTTACCACTCTCACACCTTTCAATAAATATTTTCTCTTTCCAGAATCAGAACTTTTGTTGACCAAGGCTTAATATTTTTTTTTTGTTATTTCAATGTTAGAATTTATACATAACCTTATGATTGTAACATATTTCTTGTATTACTTGTGTGGTAATGTTTCAGAGAACAGTCCAAAATTATGAGAGAAAAAAATCCCATTATTACTGTCTTAATCAGTCACACAGAGAGACATTTTCAAGGTTTTATGATGCATACTGACTTTAAAAGCAGAAAACAAAACAAAACATATACTGTTGTGTAAAATACATGGAAACTCAACAACCACCCTTTCCTGGATATAAACTATCAATATTTTAGGTATGAAAATTTCACTATTATTTGTTTTTTTTTTCACTTAGAAGAGTGGAAATAAAACAGTTTTTCTTTGGATTCTCCACTGCATTTTTAAAACTAACCGAAAGTTATTGAAGATTTGTCAAAATATTACAACTTGGGTTTAGCTGTCCAGCAGGTGGTTATAAAACAACTCCGATTCTTTGATGACTATATAACACACAAAAATACATCAATATATATATATATATACATACATACATACATAACAGACATCTTGATCTCAGATAATAAAGTTAATAAACAGATCTTACAGGAAAGTGTTCTTTAACAATAGATAAGTCACTAAGTCTAAGAAATAAATATACACCACTTGTTACACTGATAGCAAATTAAATGTACAAGAACGTAGATATCAAACACAATACGTAAATTCTAGACTTGTTAAATTGATTTTTTTAACTTATTTCTTACAACTATATACACAATTAGTTACACATTACACGGACTGCTATCGTTATTATTATTACTACTACTGTACTGTAGTAACAGTAATAATAAAATGTTTGTAAACAGTAGCAAAATCTATTAACACATGTTCGTTTTTTCCTTCTTTTTTTTTTTTTTTTTTTACTATATAAGCCAAAAGTTGACATGGATGAGGTTTTATGGTTACCTAGCATTTTGTGGAGCACAAAGATAGGCAAAAAAAGAGTGACGTGGACTGGATAGCACCCTTCTCCACGTTTGAGTCTCTCAATTTATCCATTTCGTTTTTGTATTGTAGGCCGGGTTGTCACTGTCAGGGTCAATGCCTTGGCTAAGAAAGGGATGAGGAAAGAAATTACTTGCTTTTGTGGGGTTTGGTGAAAAGCACGGGGGTAAAGAAGGGGTGGGGGTAGAGAGTTAGTAAAAGCAATTAAATTAACGAGCAGATAACTTAAAAAATTATTTTTTTAAATTCAATTTTTTTTTCTTCCCAATACAAAATCTGTTTGAAAATTGTTAAATGGTTCTCTTTATTGTCGAAAGAATTTAAAAAAGTATGAGAAAGAGTAAAAATGATAGAGGGGAGGGGAGAGAGAGAGAGACTAGAAAGAGAGGGGGGAGAGAAACACCAAGAAGAGATAATTAAAGATCTATTTTTAATTCAATACCGTACCAAACGGTGTTAGCTTATATATTTTAATTTATGTGTCACGTATATTGTAATTTCATAGTGAAAATAAAAGAATAAGGAATAAAGAAAAAGAATAATAGTGTTTCGATCGTTTTTAGTTAGTACACCGAATTAAAATGTAATAATCGACCGAACATGACAAATAAAATATTGAAAAAAAAATTGTAAATAAATAAAAAATAAAGCAAGCCTTTTTTTTTTTTCTTTCTTTTTTAATTAATTCTGCATTTTTAATTTTTTCGCTGCGGTCTAGCAAAGATAGAAAATGTCTTTTATGATCATTTTTAATAATGATCGGATAATAAATTAAAAAACAAACAAAAAAAAAAACATAGAATGATTTTCTATTGTTACAATATATTTTTTTTTTTACAAAACATTTTTAAAAAATAAGAAATATTTTTATCAAAATCGTTAGTTAAAAAAATAAATAATAATGAAGAATAGGACTGCGTTTAATTTCTATTTTTTTTAATAGAAAAAAAAAAGAATTTTTTTTCTAAAACATCGTCCTAAAAATATTTAGATCTCAAAAATGAAAGGTGGAAAATGGAAATTAAAAAGCGAATTAAAACAAATATAAATAAAAGACCGACTTTTTTTTCCCCCTATATTTCTGGACAGTTTCTTTGTTTTTGACAACTAGCAATAAAACATTTACGTCCACAAGATAAACTTAAAAAAATGAATGTAAAAAACTTGAGAAACGTGTCACAATCAAGTGTTTGTTATGATTATGATACTGACAGTTGTATGAAATGTGAGTCAAGAAGTGTGGGTACATAGTTGAGTACAAATGTGCAGTGAGTTGGGGGGGGGCACATGCTGCAAATGAATAAATAAATAAAAATAACACGTGCACCGTCGAAAGGCAATAATCACAATTATACATACGCACAAACATAGGTAGAAGAAAAACCAACAGGGCATAAAGTGAGGGTGCGGTTTTATCTAGAGAATATATTTAAAACCGATCCCCCAGTATATGACCATTACAAAACATTTTGCACTATATATATAAAAGGAAAATACAAAAAAAAAAAAATAAATAAATAAATCACATAGTAGTCGTTAACTGATAGGTTCTGGCGAATATATTTCATTTCATTTGCTACTGTTCGAGTCAAGTTTAATTGTGTACTATTTTTTTTTTCATTTAACTTTCCAGAAAAAAAAAACAGGGTTAAATAAAAAAAAAAAAGGAAAAGAAAAAAGTTTGAATTTTAAGAAGACATCAACTTACCCTAAAAGTTCTGAGGTGGGGTAAAGTAAGTACTTTCAAAGAAAGAAAATTCGGGACAAAAGTTGGAAAAAACGATCGTAAAGATAAAGAAAAATTATTAAAAAAAAAAAAATCAACTACTAGGACATAGTGTTGCTGTAGTCTCATTATTGGAGAGCATTTTTGGTTGGTTGGTAGGTAATGGTCGTGTGGGGAAAAATCTATTCAGCTGGGACGGGGCTATTATTACTTCACTTTCTGTTATGAAGGATAAAAAAAAAGTTAGTAAATGGTACGAAGTAGCCAAAACTGAAATAAGATATTAAACACAAAGTACAGCACAGAGTAGTAGAACTAAATACTCGCTGGTTTGTCATTAATTGTTTTTTGTTTTTTTTTTGTTTTTTTCTACTGGAAATATTAATTTACCCCGCCCCCTTCGGCCTTCTCTAAAATTACACATTTTTAAATTCTTTCTTCAAAATAATGTCTACAACTGTAGTTAATTTCGTTAAAAAAATAAATAAATAAATAAAAGCAAAATTTTGGGGTCAGAATAAAAATGAGGGCTTCAGATTTTATTTTACTGAAGTGCTCTCTGATGATTTTAATTCATCGTAATTTAAAAAAAAACAACTTTCATATGGCTTTCTTTCAATATTAAGTTAATTTTAGTTTCTTTGAATATTTCTACTTCATAATTATGATGAATGAGCTTCCTGTTTCATTTACGATTTTTGATTAACAAGGCTGGCGAGAAAAAGAGAATAAAAAAAACAAAAACAAACGTATTTTCACAAGTCCGAAAAATATGAAATCTTTTAAAAAGGTGGGGGCACTTTTTACTTTTAGCATCCTAAAGCATGATTTTAGTTATCACATTGAGCCCGTAAGTATCAAACAAAAATAAATACCGTTTACAGTTTACTAGTTAGGGTTTGTGGTAAAATTTGATTACAAGAAAATGCTTAATTAAATTTATTTTTAAACTAAAAACACCATAATTTAAGTGAAGTGTAAATCACAAAAAGGGTGTTGGCAAGGGCTTCTTAGAAAAACATGAGGTCGACTGTTTTCCTTTTTTTTGTGTGTTTTAGTTTATTTAATGTTCTCTAAAGACAAAACATGAATGTATTACTGCACGACGTGCCTCCCTTGTGGTCGAATTAGTTGCGTATTATGTGCAACCGGCGCCAGTGGTCGGTGTCATTGTTCAAGATGCGGTAAAGCCAGAATTTCAAATAATACGCAATGCAATCTTCCTACCTTCTCCACGTGACCTCGTGCCAGACAATGATAAGCAAGGTATATCTACAAAACATGAACATGGTAGCGAATTTTCATAATAATGTAGAGAAGAGACTTCCTTTTTTTTTCTCTCTATCTCCTTCTTTTTCTTCATCTATAAATCGTGCGTGTTGGGCGGGGTAGGGTTCATATTCTTCATATCTGACATGGGCCTACTGGGAGAAAGGAAAAGGGAGATAGAAGTGAGAACCGATATTTTTTGCCATGTTTCATAAAGCGAATAACGTCTTTAGTTTACTTTTTTTTTTTATTTCTTTTAGGATCGGAAAGAAGGTCATTTTTTACTTAAATTTAAAGGTGTAGAAAAAAAAAGATAACTAATTTTCTCCCCCGCCTCCCAAAAACCAAAAAAAAAAAAAATAATAATAATAAATGCCTCTGAAAATCGCTCAGCATAAAATAAAAATAAAATCTTTGTTTTTTTGTTTTTTTTTTCTTGTTTGGTGTATTTGATTTTGATTTTTGAATGTAGTCACCTCATCAAATGTCGCCTGTCTCGTTATTTTCGCTTTCTTTCAAACTTAACCAAAGAACACTGAGGGCATTTTGACGTGGTGCAATGACTGAAACTGTTTAGTAGAACATTAACAAGCTTGTCTCGTTAGAGATCATTTACGACTGAATAGTTGAGTTCGATCCTCACTGGGTGCTCTATACTTGCGGCCTTGTGCTATATATAAGTAAATTACTAATCATTAGTAATCAAAGAACACTGAATCAACGAGGGTATCCACATAATAAGGCGCAAAATAATGATGCCTCGTTGTGAATTAATTCAATTGTCAGTGAACAAACTAAAGTTCTTGCAGATCATTACTGTGTGTGTGTGTGTGTGTGTGTCAATCCTCACATTGTGTCTCACTCTTCTTCTTGTACCAAGACCAAACTAAACTGAAACGCAGTGAAAAAAAAACAACAACTTACTAATTCTTGTAGGTGAAGAATTAAAAAAGAAAAAACTCATGAAAAAATGCTGAGTATCGCGGATTTTACAAATACTTAGATTAGCCGCCAACAGGAAAAGACTGCGCATACCTTCGGCCAAGACAAATAAATCAATTCAAAATCTTTTTTTCTTTTTTTTGTGGCAACGATTGTCAGTTGTCACTAACTAAAAAAAGTAAAAATACGACTTCCTTTTTACACAAGACAAGAGGCAAATGCTAAAAAATTTAAAATTAAAAAACTGGAAATGTATTTTATAATTTTTGTTTTAATAAAAAATGATCGAAGTGTTTCTAGGTCGGAAAAAAAAGGCATAACATTTTGTGTGAACACAACTCAATCGATGACACACACACACACAAAACCAAATGCCGAAAGAAAGGTAATAGTCGCCTGGGCCGGCAAAATTCTTAAACCTACCACCAAATAAATTCAAACACATTTCAAACCTTTCAGTCAGGTTTGTTGCATTTACTTACGCGCAAATACCCTTAGGAAAGGTACGAATTAATCCATCTCCCCCCAGCTATGGATTAAATAATAAGATTTATATCTTGAAAAATCATAGGTATTCTCAAAAGAAAATGTTAATCCAATATTCGTTTGCCAAAAAAATACAATTATTCTTTCAATCCAAAATATGTTTTGACTTTTGACAACTCACAAAATGGTTGATCAGTCATAAAAAAAAATCAATCAATCATTTCAAACCAAAACAAGTTATGTTTTCCAAATATTAAAAACAATTTCTAAAATTTCTTTGTTGTTTGTTGGCCAAGTTTGATTGCCATGACAAACAGGGGGAAATAAAAAGATACCATGGAGATGGTGAAGAGATCCTGAACAAGGATGTCCTTCCTCATGGCATTTTAGTAAAAAAGAAAATTATTTGGACTCCTTCTTTGAGTTATGGCAGTCATCTCAATTAGGCACTATCAAAATGTTGAGGGAATTTGATCCAGAAAAATTTTCAAATATAGCCTTCGAAGTAGGTCTTTTGTGAGCTAGGGCAGTGACTTACAAAGAAAGAATATCATCAGCAGCAAATGCTTGTCACATTGGGTTCAGGAATGCTATTCAGTTTTCAAATTCCTAATGTTTTTAATAATACCATTCAGCCATGGAAAGCCTTCACAGCCAAACAAGGTTCACATCTTACCAGGCTTGACTGTGGTTTCCCCATAACAAGGACACATGTTCGAAACCTATTGGAAGGCACATTTTCTTTATGAAGACTATTGAAGGCATAGGCCAGTAGATGTAAATTTACACTGTTTAAAAAACAGGAAGGTCTACTCAAACATATGTATGCGCTAAAATATAACATACTTTAAAAGTAATAAGAAACTGTCAAATTATATATATATATATATATATATATATATATATATTTATATTATATATATATATATATATATATATATATATATATATATATATATATATATATATAGTTTATGAAAAAATTAGGTAATCTGTATGGGTAAACCTAAGGAGGATAAAATCCAGAGAGCTCAATGTAAATTAGAGTAAATAATTTAAATAAAAACAGACCACTTTAAGGTTCCATGTAATAAATTATTTCACCACAGCCCTTTTAAAAGGACTGTGGATCATCAGACTTTACTTCCAAACATAAAATGAAAAGCTTTTCATTTTTTGTTTGGTGAAATAATTTATTTTATGGAACCTTAAAGTGGTCTGTTTTTATTTAAATAATTTATATATATATATATATATATATATATATATATATATATATACCACCAGAGTTGTTTTTCAAATACCTGTATTTGAAATAGATGCCCTGTTTTTATTTTAAACAGTGTGTATTTATACATCTATCGAACTGTGCACTCAAGAAATCTTAATTAAGAAAATGGGCTCTTTGGTATTAGATTTATCAAGTGTATAGGCTGATAGATGTATAAATACATGATGTTCAAAATAAAAACAGGGCGTCTATTTCAAATACGAGTATCCTCTAAAAAAAATGAAGCTTGAAGAAATAAAAATCTCAGATTAAAAATAAATCCATTAATTCTTTAAAAACATAACACTTTTAACAGCATTACAACCAAAGAAATATTTTAAAATAAAAAATCTTGCATTAAATGCTGTTAAAAAATTCCTATTCATTTTTTTTTTTTTGCCACAGATGTATTTTTTAAACAGTCAGTTTTAATTAGTAAAAGCGCAAAACAACCATTTTGTAAATTCTTCGGGCGGCAATTATCCAACAAAAATTACTGAGACAAGCCTCGATTAAAGGATGATCTGATACTACCCACACCTTTATAACAGAATTTAGGCACTCCTTAGATCCGGGTACCCACAAAGGGAATCCGACACACCTGTATTTTGATGAGCTGAAATCATGGAAACATTATTTATTAAGATTTGGAATGCAACTCCCTACTCACATTTCAGTTGTACAAAGTCCCCTTACTCATCTGGGTGGAAAGTATTTTCATTTGTCATAAATGATCTTATTACTGCAAATCATTTCAAACAAAAAAAAAAATGAGTGTATGTATTTCTCTAGTTAGCATGACTATGAATGTACATGGGCAAATTCATTCAATGTTTTAAAAATAAGGACTATTAGCAAAGAGAAAGAAGCTGACTTTCTATTTCATAGTCAAAAAGTTGAATCCAAGGACAGGAAAAGATAGGAAAAGATGGAAGTTTTTTTTAATCATTTCACCCAATCAGGGCAATAAAGTCACTAAGACACAAGTGGTTACTGAGTATTAAAGAATATGAAGGAAAAAAAAACACTATTAAGGAGAGAAAGCAATAAAAGAATAAGAAGATGGAAGATAATTAATATTGCATTTCAATTTTTGAAGATAAAAAGTTGATTGGAAAGCAAGAAGCTGAAAGAGCGTTCCACAAGAAGAAGTGTGATAGAAGGAACTGTTAGTATAGAACCTACAGTTACATTTCAACCATAAAATAATGAAACCTTGTCATCAATCTAGTACTGCACTTAAATTTATAATGCCTATGTACCATAGAAGAAATATTTATTTTGTGTAAAATATAAAAATGTGGCACAAGGCCAAAAGAGTGGATTGGGGAAGGCTGGTCTTCTTTTGTCTTATAATTAAACTTAGCTAGTCACAATTACTGACCCAAACATATCATTGTATTCCTTACACCAAAACAACACATTCTTACTTACCATTCTTACTACAACAACCATAATCAGTCTCTTATGAAGTCCTAACTAGTTCCCATAGGTACATTGTCTTTGGGGCTAAAAATAACAATCATAAAGGAAAGTTTATCAGAACAGTTACCATGAAAGAATTTATAGAAAAGATACAAGGAAGCTACATTATGGCAATGGGAAAGTGACTGAAGCCTAAATATATAGCATAAGCACCAGACCAGATGTGGTAGCAATATTTAAAACAAGGACAAATGTAGACATATAAGATAGATACTGATGAGAAAAATTGTCTAACATGACACAGGGAACCAACTTTCCAAGCAGCAGACCTAGCAATTGATTCAATATATCTCCACTTCATGTAGCTGAAAATGTTAGTCTGAGAAGGCAAAATGAGTCGCTCTTCTGGAGGTTAGCATCAGTCATGCTGATGGAAGGTAAAAAGGATTCTCTCAGATGATTAAAAGAGTGTAATTTCATTTTGGAGGTATTAAAATTAACAAGCTATTCTTTGCTGAAGTTAACAATAGAATGTAGATCATTTTTTAGATCAGCTGCCAATCTAACCTTATCAAACCACTTAGACTTACTATTTAAGAAAATACAGGGTGTCCCCCCAAAATTGACATCATTTTGTAGTCTAATAACATAGCTAATTCCAGCTCAAATAATCTCAAATTTTAACAAAATGTGTAAAAACTAAGTTGACTTTATAGACTCAATGAAAATCTATCAGGAACATGGATCAGGTGTGCCAGTGATAATGACATTGTGCTGTTCAAATGGCCACCACATTTACCTCACTTGACACCTTGTGATTTTTTTCTATTGGGCTATGTGAAAGGACAGGTCTATATCCCCCTCTTCCTACAAGCCTAGAGGAACTTAAACAGAGAATCACTGAGGCACTGGAGAATGTTACACAAGACATGCTACAGCGTGTTTGGCAGGAGCTGGACTACCAACTTGATGCAGTGCAATATTGAACATTTGTGAAGTTTTGTGAAATCAGTTATAAAATCTACATCCCTTTGAATATCTTGTTCTAATATTGACAACTAAATCTTTTGTTGTTCAACATGAAGCCTATCAATCAAATCAACCACCAAAACCAAACAAACACAAAAACAAAACAATGCTCAGTGCCCTCATCTCAGAAGTCATTCATTAATAGCAAGTCTGATTTATTTGTCAGTTTGATTCTGCCAAGGTGGTTCACAATTCAATATGTATAAAAATATCTTTGCAAGTAACAGATTTTCTTTTTTTATATAGAAAACTGAAATCCCAATAAAAGAAAAATATAAACTTCTGGCTCCATGTTGAAAGAAGTGATTCGGTATTATTATTAATACGGACGGAAGAAAGGGGCTCAGTGTCGCCGCAGTTCGATCCTCACTGGGTGCACCATACTTACGGCTTTCTACCACATCTAAGCAACGCTTCCTTAGTAAAATCACGAAAGCACTGCTTGTTTGTTACGAGCGTTCGTTTTTTTTTTTTGTTTTTTTTACTAAAAAACGAACGCTCGTAAAAACGTAAAAAAATTTTTCGCGTTGATCTCTAGTTTCCTGAGATATCAAAATCGAAATTTCAACGATGTCAAAAAAATAAATAAATAAATGAAAGAGGGGAGGCATTAAGTCAAGCTCTTCTCGCAAGTGATTTTTTTTTCATCATTATGAATGGCCTTGTGCCAGACTAACAGCTTTGTGATGCAAAGGTTTCAAATTGAGGAATTTAAACTGAGCGAAATTCAACTAAACAACTAATGAACAGAGACGCCAGTATTCCAATTATTTCTAAAAAAATTTTTCCTCTTAAATTAATAATGTAACTTAAAAGAAAGACTAGTGTTTTGTTTAGGTACATACATGCTGTAACAAAGTAATAATAGTCTTTCGGATAAATTTTACTTTCAGTCAACGAATGTGCTCTAAAAAGTAACACTGTGTGTCTAATTTATGAGAAGAAAAAAAAGAAGGCTCCTGTTGTCAATTGGAAGTGTTCTCTACTTAAAAAAAAATGTTCTCGTCATCTAGCAACCCGAGACTGTCATATGGAGTCAGTGAAGGCATCAGGTTCCTAATTCTAATGGGCTACTAAAAAAAAAAAAAAAAAATAATAATATTGAAACCATGAAGAGGTTTAACCAGCTGTCATCAGCGAAAAAACTGCCCCCCCCAAAAAAAAACGTAGAGAGAGAGATAGAGAAAAAATAAGAAAAGATCTATTCTGAAATCAGAGAACATCAAAAATTTACCCAGGAATTTTGTGCTAACCCTGTACTTGCGATTTTATGGTAAAACTTTTTACTCCTTGTACTTGTTAAGTTAACAGTATCGTGATTTTAAATATTTTAACGGTTTTGTTGAGTATTTTGTTTAAATAAAAAAAACGTATCAACAAAAAATTATTAAGTTAATAATTTTTTGTTATGGTTATTTAACCATAAAAAATGGGCAAGGAATCAAACTGGTAGAAAGTGAAATCATTTGTTCCCCAGCAGCAGTGACCCTCATCCACCTCCGATGATATGATCGATTTTGCTAGTCAATCAATTGACTAAACCAGATCTGTCAACATAAGAACATTTTTACCAAAAACAAGGAGAAACAGAAGGATTTCAAAGAAGAAAACAGACCCAAAAATGTTAACTCTATCTAAAAAAACTTCATTTTCCGAATTCACACCAGTTATTTCCAATGGAGACGTAATTTGGACCAACAACCAACCCATTTCGGGCCAATGTTTCACTTGTAAACAAACGTCGATTCGGCAAAAATCTGTTATCGAAAAATGTTATACTCGCAATAATTTAATTTAACCGAATCATGGCCCGAAATATAGTAAAACAGTTTTTAAAATGCATGCGAACTGAATAGGAAGTATTTTCTTTCGGTAACTCTTTTCGTGGAGAAAAATCAACAATTAATTTACCCTTTACAGGGAGAATCTTGTAAAACCTGGCAGACTCGGCGATAGTCAGTCAGTTACAAGTGCTATACGATTGGGCGATCACGTTTCTTTCGATTCATAACTGACTAGGCAGAGGATTTTTCTCGCAGGAGCTTACAGTTTCTTTCTGCGATAAACTGGTTGCCAACCAAAGCTATAGTATTCAGTTTTCCTGTTATTCAACCCATAGCTTGAGGGGTAGAGATGGATCCATACCTTTCTCAAGGGTATTTGCGCGTAAGTAATTGTAATGAACCCGACCGGAATTCGAACTCGGCTCTCCCGATTTCTCATTCCGAGCCGTTATCTCTCGGTAGAGGACCAACGCGTAACACTTAACTGAGAGAACGCGATTTATGAACATGAATAACCGGGATAAGAAACTCAAAATCAAGTTTCTTAGTGGTGAAGGAAAAGTTAACAGATCTGAAATTGCTCCTATTCTTTAATAATCTTACCGTAAAATTAAAAATATCATTATCTTTTAGGCTAAATACGAGCTAAAAGTTTTAAAATAAATTAATAAAAAAATATTTCAGCAAATTGTTAAAATAGTTAACCATAACAATTTATTTACCGTATCTAGTCTGGTGCCCCGTCTATATATCTCAAGATCCTAGACAAAGTCCAAAGAAGAGTCTGTAAATTTTTTCGGTCCTGACTTGACATCTCGACTTCATTCAGTCACTTTCCCAGCGCCGTGATGTGGCTTCCCTGTGTCTTTTTTATATTTTCGTGGCAACTGTTCTAAATCTAATGAGTTTTAATTCCTGGCACCGCGACCATATGAATTTAATTAAGCGTGCTACTAGATAAGCAACTAGATTTTATTTTACTATTAAAATAATAGCTAGACGTGGTTCTATTCTAAGAGTTTCTTCTCGTAATTCTAGACGGTGGAACTCTCTTCCGGTTTCTGGCATCTCTGCCACTTACGATCTTCAAAAATTTAAATGCAACCATCTCCCGTCTTCCTGGAACCTGTTCTTATATTATCCTTTCTCCTCACTAGCGTCTTCTTATTTTCTTTCGTTCTCAATAATCCTTTACATCTTGGTGGCATTATCGCCCTGCTTCAGGGTGAACGGATTTAAAAAAAAATTCAAATTGTATATCAGTATTTTTGTCAAATGTTCGTCATTACAACAACCTAAATCATCTACTGTTTGACATTATTACAACCACCCCAATTAGTTCCACGTGGATTGTAGATGTTCTTTTTAATCAACCACGTTTCCACTTTGATTTTCAGTTTAAAATGCATGAAATATACACAGCTTTCTATCCTGCAAAAAATTTATCCACTCAGATTATTTGGAGTCTCAGCAACATTCACATTCTGTCGCGGACTGTACGCGTTTTCAGAAGCCCACCAAACGTATAGCTCTCGGCTGCTCTTCACCAAAGGTTTCGAAGATAAGGAGAAAATCTATTTTTTAGCGATAGTTCAGTTGTGAGGGAACGGAGATTTACAAAATATCAAATTATAATTTATAAAGAAAAATGTCAATGAAATGACATTTTTTTTTGTTCATGTCAGTACCTTCAAAAATTATTTTTCATAATGACATTTTTTGACGTTATAAAATTCTCTCTCAACGCAAATTTTAACAAAGCATTGAATTTACTTTATAATTGTCACTATCATACAAATGAACAATAGATGCCACTAAAATGGATGCGTGTTTTTTTTTTCGAAATGAAAGCAAACATCACTACACACGTTTTTAAAAATTTGCAAAAAATTATGGAATTATCCGATTTAAACGAACTTTTCAGTATCTGAATGAGTTATAGGTAATTTTATTACAAAACTGTGTGAAAATATGGGGGGGGGCACAGTAACCCGGCCCATTTTTAGTATCTCGTATGTACTTTTTAATTTGAAGCGATTTTCGCCAATTTTTTTTTTACTGTTAAAGAAAAATAACTGAAGATACTATTTCAGTAAAAAACCAAAAAAATAAAATAAAATAAAAAAATAAACATTACGCAATATTCAAGTGTGAACCTTCCCCAAAATAATTCAATAAAACTCAAATTTTTTGAGAGGTGGTGCTTGCATAATTTAAATAAATCACATTATTTTCTTTCAGATTGAACAGGAAAAAAAAAAATCTACATTGAATATTTTTTATTAATTACTTGTAATTTTCCAGTGCGATTTTAAAATTTACCCTCTAAGAGTTCTTTTTATTAAATAAAGATATGTTTGTTGAAGAATCCAAAAATGTACTTTAAGGCCGTGTTCGAGTAGGAACCTTTTTAAATGAATTATTTTTCCATTTCTGCAAATGTTAGATTATTTTTTGTACGGAGGTTAAAAAAAAAAAAAAAAATTCTGAACTACCTCGTTTAATTGACTACTCTTCCCCATCGAAAGAATATGTGATAACTTTTAAATTTAGAATAGTTATTAAAAAACGCATTGTGTGTAAAATAGTTTATGACATCAAAAAGGTAAGAAAATACTAAAAAAAATAAAAGAATGGATTAAGCTCAAAAGAATTATTTCACTAGGTTAATTGATTTTTATGTTTTTAATGTAGTATTTGAAAAATTATTCTACATAAAAGTGCATATAGAATATAAAAAATTTAAACTATTCTGATTTTATAGCAAGTTAAAAGTTCGCGCGCTTTTGAATTCAGGGATCACTGTAGAAAGTTACTGTTTCTAACCCATGACATTCTTCCCTGCGTAAATAAACCCTATTTTTTTAGTTTTAAACAAAAATTAAACCATTTATAAAAATCCGGTTAATTAATCCTTAGATTTACTAATTTATTTAAAAACATATCTCTATGACAAATATTAGATTTTAAAGAAATGTTTAAACTTGTTATTTTTTTTTTTTTTTTTTTGCCTATAATAGCGCTTCGATGTGTGATGGGGTGAACGTACCAATATTTTAAAAATGCCTATAAACTGTACTTTCTTTTCATAATGATTAACTTTTTTTTTAGTCTATCTTTCAAATAGAACCAAAATTTAACTTCAAAGTAGAAATTTAAATTATTTAAAATGAATTTTTCAGGGTTTTCTTTTAAGCCGAGGCGGTAGTTAGGAGAAAATTCTGATTTTTAAACAGAAGTAAAATGGTTCCTTCTCTTTCTGTGGTCAATCAATTAAAATCTCTATGATAATGAATAATAATCTTTGTGTGTTTGTGAGCATAACGGTAAATAATTTGTTTCTTATAAATTAAAATGACTAAAAAAAACTACAATTTTCGTTACGCTGAAACATCAGAAAAACCAGCGCCTCCAATTGCTGAAGAACTGGAGTAGCGTTTCTCAGGACTAAATGAAAAGTTTTGTTGCCCCCCCTTGAGGCGAAAGCCAGACTACATTCTCGGCTTATGTGTGTATCGTGTTGTGTCCCTCTTCTTGCTCTACTTTCTTTATAAATTTCCTAAGAATCGACCCTATCCCACTTTTCGGGAGTAATTCATTAGCGTTATTTTTTTTTATTTTATTTCTTTTTTTTTTTACCACCTCATCCCTGGCCCAACCCTCATCACAATTTTTTGACCCCCTTTTCCTCAAATGCACCGCGACTATCTCTTATTATTTCTACTGCTGCTGCTGCTAAAGCCACGACCTACAAAGAAAGCAGTTTTATTTTATTATTATTATTATTATTACTACTATTATTTTTTTAATGCTACTGGAGCAAATTGATTCGGCCTTGCTTGGTACGAAAAGTAAAAATACAAATAAAAAAGAGAGAGAATAACACTTTTCCTTATCGTCATCAAGCTGTTTTATTTAAGCTTCTTACCCATTCTTTCTTTACGTTCTTGTCTAGAGGTTTTATCACCTCTTTCATATGCGGAATTTCTGGGTTTTTTTTTATTCTTAATAAATTGTCAGCGGCATTCAAATTATATATAACGGTTTTATAACGGTATGGTTGAATAAGTATTTCATTTATTATTATTACCTAACAACTGGTTAGTAAGAGAAACAAAATTTATATACCAGAGAGAGGAAAGACCCTCTTCTGAACCCATTTCACACTTGACGAATAAACCCACTAATGCCCAGTTTTTAATGTTTAACACCTAAAAATACCAGCAAAAGCATTTTTATTTTTTTAGTGATTTTTAACCTGTTTTGTTTGTACATGTAAGTTTGTATTCTTCACATTGAAGAAATCTTGTCAAATATATTGAATGATCATATGGAAAAAGCACCGGCGGTCTGCTTATGGAATGGTTAGCAAGTGGTTGGGTTTTAATTTGGGACTCTTCCACTGTGGCCTTTTGCCAGACCAAGAAAAACAGGTATTTTTACCAGAACGCCCACATCGCTACCGGGTGTGACACAAGGTCGCAAAAGTATCTGAGCAACGGTTTTTCTTCTTTATTTGCAAAACACTGAAACTGTGTTCGATCCCCACCAAAGAGCACTCAATAAGCCGTGAGGCGAAGTTAAAACTGAAAAAGTAAAACTTTTCTTTGAAAATAAGTATGTATTTCATCTTACGACTACTTTGTAGTTTACTTTTAGCTTACGAATAGTTAAAAAGGAAAAGAGAGGGTGAGCAAATTTGACATTTGGGTTGGTAGGTTTTTGTTTGTTTATTACTCTTCTTATCCAAAGACTAGAAGAACAACGTCTAGGACAAGAGGAAGGAAAAGTAATACCAATTGATTGATTATTCTTGCACACGTTCAACGTCAGAAAGTGACCATATGGAGGTTACAGTTTAACCAAGACACTGGGCGCGATCAAATCGACCTTGTGCTTGTGTAAACAAACAATAAAACAAAAGGTTAAGTCTTCTGGGGAATTTTAGAGATTTGACTAGTGTAATAGCTTTTTTTAAATTGAATTTCGTTAGAGATGGGCTATTATTTTTTTAATCATTGTATGTGGTTTGTCTGTAAATTTCTTGTTTGACAGCATTCCAAAACACAACAGAGACACTATGGGTGAAAATAAACAAAGACAATGAAAATAGCTTGAACAAACCACAGAGCAAATTCAGCATTTTCAGTTTGAGGAGGCATGTTCTTCAATAAATATCTCAATTCAAAATTTTAATTCTGTAATCATCATGTTATAGAAATAAGTAGAGAGTGTTCATATATATTTAAATTTGCGTTTTCTTTTATTTATTTGATACGTATAACTGTAAATTCAAACTTTTAGATGGAAAGTGTGATTAGTTTATGAAAGGGGACCTGCTAGCTAATAAAGTCAATTCTTTTGGATTCTTACATAGAAGTTTACGATTTTATCATAGTCTCTAACTGAATGTCTTTGGGAACATACAAAAAGAACAAGAACCGCGTCAAATCTGTTTTACTCATTGAGTGCCTCATTCGATTTCACAGAAATTTTAGTGGGTGGGGCCACCCTCTACGCCCCTACTGGATCCGACCCTGTGATAACAAGTAGTTTTTGTTGAACGAAATCAACTTCAGCAAAAAGTCATGTTCCTAAAACACGAAACGAGAAATAATCCCAATGGCAATGACTTATAGCAATTGCATTAACAATATAGAAATAATACAGTAGAAACATTTTTTATTTAGAAGTACATCAACCACTTCTATATATTTTGTTTCTAGAGTGCTTACCATTGGGCAAGAGTTGTTAAGAACAGTGTGCGGATCGCACACTGTTCTTATAAACATCGCTATGTTCGTAAAGGTTTTGATGTTAATTCCCTTTGAAAATGTTGCCACAAAAATTGATGTGTCATAAATAAATATGTTTGCGTCTGTCTAAGAAAAAGAAAAAGGAAGCCATACATGCAGGGAAGTCATTCATTACACGTTATGTGGCATTTATAATTTTATTTTTTTGTAACAACTGATGCAAAAGACGCCCAACGTTACCACATCTGCGAAAGAGAATGTATTATTGTAAGATCCTAGATGGACTAAAAAGCAACATTCGCGCTGCCCATATTTAAGGATAGATCAAACGATGGCATTACTCGAAATCGCAGCCACCATAGGTGCGTGTGTGTAATCCATGAAACTGGAAAAACCCAAGTCCCCATACATTTTTTTTTGCTGAAACTGAGAACGAAATAGAAGACTATGTCTTCTGGGTCACAATCTAAAACAATGCTATGTATAATTTGTCTAAAAATTCATTACTCTCATTAATTTATAAAATAATTCATTTTCCGTTGTGATTTTTTTTGTTGTTGTTTTGTTTTGTTTTTGAAAACATTAGTTTCTAAAACTTTTTTTTATTGAAAATATGTGGGAAAAGTCTAGATTTCATTAAAATAAGTACAAATGAAAAACAAAAAAAAATGTCTTTTTAAAATCAAAACAGAAGACTTGTCTAAGAAATATTAATTTTATGAAAGGATTAAAAACTATCTAAAATCTTTTCTATAGAATCTAAAATTGTTAAGAAATCTTTAAAATTTCATTTAGTCTCCCCCCCACCTTTAATATGTGATTTAGCCCACTTCCGTTTTTTTTTTAATTTTATATTATGGTGTCCTGCTTTTGTATGCGTGTGTTGATAGGGAGCGTACCGTAGAACGATAATTCTGAGGGTTAGCCTCGTAGACAGTTTGCAGTGAATTCAATCCTCATTCTATGCTCTATTATTGTGGCCTTATGTCGGACTATGCTAAAATTCGTAAATATTAACGAGGTGTTTAATAAGCCCATCTTAGGACGGCAAAATATCTACCTTACTTTAAAATCAGCATTCTTTAGAAACACCTCAGCTACAAAGCAAGTCACACACATATATAGTTCAATCCCCCATATTTTCAAACATGTCTATTGTTAGTGTGACTTGAAGCACGACTTGCACAGCCTGATGAGCCAAAAACGGTGAAACTGTAGTAGCTTGTATGTGAGTTTTACTAGTTTTATTTTCTCACCTGTTATTTGATTACTTTGTAATTATTTTTTTTCAGTTATATTGATAAGACTGCAATTTCTTTTTTAATAGTGTGGCTGGTCTTTACTGCTTATGTATCTATCAATCTCTCTTTCTTTCTCCCTTTCTCTCTCTCTATATATATAATTATTAAAATTTTCAAATTAATCATAATGTTTTTATGTAGTAGAGTTGCTATGGCGACGACGTTTCCTTAAATATTTTCAATAATGTTTTAATACTACTTAGATTTGGTTTATGCTCACGTAACACAAAAACAATAACAAAATTTATCCACAACTTCGACTACATTAGTTAACAGTCAACACCTTACTCGGAAGTTGGAAAAATATAATAAAATAATTAATCTGACAGGCCTTGTCGGTTGTTTTTTTAATCAAACTTGTTTGGATGAATACTTGCTGCCTATGTAAACGTTCGCTTTATGCTCACCGCGAAACGTTAGCAAGAAAACGATTTCGACATTCATCTGGTTTTCACGTATTCCATGTTACCTGCGAAACTTTGGGCCACCTTGGTAAATTATTTTGTCTTTAATTTTACCCCAAAATCGAGAATGATTAGCAGTATGCATTTCTCAGTACATTTTATGATCTTTGAGGGACAGATATCAATTTACCGCATTCTCGCTATGGTTGAAAATAGGGCATTTTAAGCATAGTGATGCCAAAAAAAAAAAAAGGCCATGCAAAACTACTGAGTCATCAATGAAAATCTACCTTTAAGCTCCTTAAGTTAAAAAGGATTTTTATTTTATTTTATTTATTTTTTTTTTTACAATAAGTTTTTATTATTACATAAAGTAGAAATGGAGTTCCTTATGAGGGTTTCTACCCTTGGATCGAATAGCTGCCTAATTTCGATGTGACATTGAATGGAACAGGGTCATTGGCAAGTTTTCCACATTCTTCTTAACTGTAATCCCGAAAAACTCAAGATCGCGTTTGTTTTTGTTTTTTCGTTGGAGCACTTGTTTCTTCAGTTTCCACTTCACTTGTTCAGTAGAGATCAGATCTTTGTCTTCTGAAAGTTGAACACCTTCACCCACAAGAATTTTTTTTTTATTGCTCGTGATGTGTAGCGAAAAGCACCGTCACGCTGAAAAAAAAATCACCCTCTTCACAGTCTGACAGAAGATGAGACCGTTGTAAATTAATGAAGTTTTCGCTGTTTAGGTTTCAATCAACATTTACCGATTTTCCTACCACCAAACTGTTTTTTGTGGTGTTTCTTGCATTGTCTCTTCCTCTGACTGGTCTTCTTACATATTTCCTTGCATTTATCACTAAAAACTGCTTTCTGTCACTTTCCGGTAAAATATATTCTTCAGCCTTTTATTCCGATGTTTTTTGTTTTTTACTGCTATACGATCGTTTCAAGTTGTTTTTCCTTAAGACTCCGCGTACTGTATGAACTTAAACCTCGTTGTAACAGCGACTACATTCACTACTCACTTGTCTAGCTGTTAATTTGGGATTACACACACTGAGACTTTTTCTTTTATCTCTCTTGTCTAACTTTTGTGAACTTCGTTGCGCTTAAAAAAAAAAAAACTTCCTGTAGTAGCAAAAGATGGTTTCTGGAAATTTCCAGCCGCCTGGCTATTTCATGTTGAGTCATGTTCTTCAAATTCAAAACCTTCATCACTGATTCAGCAGAAATTGCTCAACTACAATAACTTGCCAAGGAACCTTACACTCATGTTAATAAAATAACGGAACAATTTCTACTTAGAAATTTGCATATTACGATCACTTTATCACCTTTCATTGACCCAATAGTTTTTCATGGTCTTTTTTCAGCAGCTTCAAGCGATGTATCTTCTGTTACACTGCACCTATGAAAATGCAAAAACTTATTTTCCATTCGTCAAGATCCACAGACATTACTGACAAAAGTATACTGCTAAACAATCTTCTTAATAAAATAAAGGTGTATAATCATTTGGCCCAAAATTTTTGTACGCCAGTGAACTTTGTTCGGATATTTCATATCAATACAACTTTCTTTTCACCTATTTTTGGTTCTTATCATACTGCTTCCTTGAAAGAAATGTGGGTGTAGGCTTCAACGATCTGACATATCCCTGTAGTACAGCGTTTCTATACCGGTGTGCCCTGAAAGGTAGCCAAGAGTGCCCAAAGTCGACAGAAGAGTAATTTATGAATCATTTTTATATTTAATAATATTTATTTTTAAAAAGCTAGGGACACTAAGGACATGGCTTCCATGTCTAAGTCTTTGTCATTTGGAATTTTAAACTGGATGCTAAATTCCTTAATCTTTCAGAAGGAGTAGATAATCCTTTCTTTTTTGCCTTCCTCAGGGCAGAATATATAAGGCACTAACATTCAAAAAATTGCCAATGCACATCAAGCATAGGTTTCACAAAAGCAAACTTAATGCCTTAGAATAAATGCTTATTTCAGGAGACTTCTTCCTATTTTCAAATTTAATTACTAATTTTCCTTATTTAAAGTGCACTTAAGTATTTTACTTTACAATTGTTCCCTGAAGTAAAAAAAACAAATAGTTTCAGGAGCACCACTGTAGGGAACTAACATATTTAAGCACAATAATACAGTTTCTTTTCTATGGTTATAGCTTTGTATAAGACTAACTTAAGTTTAGTAAATATTTATCTATATTTCTAAGATGAGGTATTATGTACACTATTTACATTTCGCTTACTGGGGTAGCCTGTTCTAGTTCCACGTGCCATGTTTAATGGATGTCTTTATCATATCCCTGTTAATTTCCTCTCCAAGTCCCCACTGCCTTAACTGGGTATTGAACTCCAACTTTGGGTCCTATCTTTAATCCTTTATCCACTGCCAGGTGTCCTTGAGGCGTATAGATCCTGTGACAGGACCCAAAAGAGTGTTAGTTGGTCACCTGGTTAAGGCAGTGGAGGACTTGGAGAGGGGAATTAACAGGAGATAACTGACATCTATTAAATATTGCACATGGAACTAGAACAGTCTACCCCAGTGAGCAAAATAAAGGGTTGAGTTCGACATTTTAATCACCTGAAGAAGGCCGGGGCGTATAACGACCGAAACGTTGTAATAAATATGGCGACAGAGATGAGGACAATAGTCCGAATTATGTAAATAGTAAATATTTATTATACCTCTCGGACGCCAACAGCATCATATTTTATCACATTCTTATAGCTGACTGTGGAATATGGAGGATGACAACTAGTTAGGGCATCTGAATTCCAATCAAATGTTATAGCAAACAGTAGATTGGCTTGGCTTGGCTTGGTTTACGGCATATCAACCTCAGTAGGTTATTTAATGCCGACAAAATTTTTATTGTTGGTAATATTTTTTTTTCAATAATTTATTACAGGTAATAATTTTTTCTTCAAAAATTTATTGCTGGTAATATTTTTTTACAAAGTATTTCTGGTATTAAAACATATTTTTACACTTTCATAGTGTTTTTTGAGCCCAGTTCGGAGGTTAGCTATTTACCCATAGCTGGGACCCTAACAGGTGCTACCACCTCGGGTCAAGGTGGACCTGGGAACACTAGCAATTAAGAGATGGTTCCACGCTCCTCAAAGCCTCCTGATCAGAGGCCTTGCGCAAACAGTAGAGTGCAACAAACTAAAACCACATGAAGCCATAAAGTAAGTCCGTGATTCAAAGTTATCTCGACATAAATTTTCTCCTAATTCTTGTTCTAGTATTATTTAATCAATAGATATGATCTTTACTTCTATTTGCATAGAAAAGCTTAAATAAACACGTGTGTAGACGTACATAAAATAGAGACACATGTATGCATATGTACATTATGTTTCTCAGAATTACAGCAGAAAAATATATACAGTGTAACCCGGATATAAGAGAGATTTTCTCTGGTCCCAAATTAGAGCCTGTATTTAATGTATATAAAATAGACCAAACCCGGATATAAGAGAAACCCGGATATAACAGACTTCTTCTCCGGTCCCGACAACTCTCTTATATCCGGGTTACACTGTATTGCCCTTCAAACATGAAGGGTTAAAATCTTAAAAATAAAGTAATTTTTTAAAATTACTAGTAATTAGTTTAAAAAACAAAACAGATGTGTTTTAGTTTTCTTGTTTGTTTTTTAAATAATTCATTTTTTTATATTGATGTTGTAAAGCAGTGACTTAACAAAATCAACATTTCCTGATTTATGATAAATTAAATATTTGTATCCCCCCCACCCCGAGGAAATATGGTTTTCGGAGTTACATTTTTTTTTTTTTTTAAAGATGACAACAATCAACCTATTCTTACAATAAATATTAATTCAAGCATTTCTTGGTTAGGGTACTTGTAAGTAAAAAACAAACTATATATTACAATAATTTGTATTCAATTCAAACCAGTTTAAATCAACTGTTTAAATAAGAAAAAATGTTTTTCCTTGTTGTTAAATGAGAGCTTTTCATAGTGCGGTATTTTCATTGCAACTGCTGTTTTTACCGATTTTTACCCTATTTTGTCCCCCTATAAAAAAATAAAACAAATAAAAATACGAGGCAAGTATGATAAATTAGGGGTGATCACAAAAAAGTACCCAACCCAAGCCATTTTAAGTGGCAAATATCGTATCACACATAAAATGATACACAAAACATGTGTAAAACTCAAAAAGGAAAGCACACACTTTTTTAGCATAAAAAAGTAAACCTCTGCACACCAATTCAAATACACACACAAACACACACACACACAATTCTCTTTAGTTTTCTTTGCCGGCATATTTTTTTCTAAATACACAACACAAAGAAATCCGATACGACCCCCTACCACTACCCCTCTCTCTCTCTCTTTCTCCCTCTCTCTGGCCATTTCCCAACAGGCTGTTTCCCATTCAGCCAAGGATCAGGTTAAAAGTTGAAAAGACTAAGAAGGGAAAAACTAACAAAAACAAACTCCACTAAGAAACAATTCTAAAATACTAGGGCCGACATGATATATGAATAAATACAACACAATACAAACATTAAGTGTCCAAGAAAGTTACGATATCAAAAAATAAATACAAGTAGTGTCCGTCTTTCATCTTCTTCAAGTTGACAACCAAAGATATATACAAATTAAATTACAGTGACATTACACAAGCAAATGCATAAAACATAAAAAGCATAAAAACTAAAAAAAAAAAAAAAAAAAATAGGCCTGTTCATCGTTTGAAGACGAATTTTAATTATTTTCTTTTTCCAGGATCGGAAGCCTGTTTAGTGCTATTCTGTTTGTAATGTTCATTAAAGAAAGCGCTCAGAGGAGATTTGGAGTTTTATGCCCTTTTCAATGATGAAGTAACTTTGACGAACAATAACAGGGGTTGAACTCGTTCTGTCAGCAATCAGTGTGGCCACCAAACTCACATATGTACCATTCTTCCACCTTACGAATTCCTATGACGATGTGTGTGCGTGTGTGTGCTCAGAGATAAGTTAAAAAGGAAAAGACATATAAGTTCATTACAAAAATTGACAGATATTTTTCATACACTTACAGTTACAATCGTACTAAATTGCTTGCATCTTCATAAAAAAAGCGTAGCGAAGGATCATTCATTTATTCTGCTCGTTTGATGCAAAAATTTAATGAACACGTTTTTTGTTGAAAAAGCATGAACGTATGCAAAAATTTAACAATATACACACACATGTGTGTGTGCAAATACGTGTACATTACATTTTATTCACTTTTTTCCTCAATCTTTCCTTGTCAGTTGTCTTGCCTTTTTTAAAGTTCGTCAACAAGAGACATTTAAAAAAGGAGAAATCACAGACGTAGCTTTAAAAAAACCCTTAAAATTTAAGGAAACAATTAAGTTGTTAGTAGTACGCGCACTTGGCACTTAGAACTTTCTCGAATTTATTTTTTCTTTTAACACAAGCACAGATGAATGTGTTTGCGTCTGTCTGTTTTCTTGTGTGTGTAATGTGGGTGGGTGAATGAAAACTCACGAAAACCACTGACAGACACATGCGTGCACACACACACACACACACACACGTTCTTTCCTTCTGTGCAGGTTTCTGTGTGGAGAATGCACGACCTAGTGAGTGAGAAATATAATTTCTTGCATATACATATACACGTACACCCATATACACAGATGAAAATACGAACAGACCAACATTAATTCATGTAAAGAAGAGAAGACACATATACACACGCATACACATTTTAGAGACGCGATCCGAACGCGTGTCTTTTCTTCTTCCTTTTCTCACAGTTTTTATACTTCGATATTTTTAGATATTTGTAGGCATATGCTCATTCATTAGACATGTACACTGCTGTGCATGTGGGTACATTTGTGCATGGGATGATGACGAAATAAGTAAGAGATATGCTATGTAGTACATTTAAAAAAAAAAAAATAGAGACAAATGGGAAAGAAACAAATTACCTCCCTCTGTGATGACAACTACAACAGTTCTTGGTGGAAAATGGATGACTGATATCTTTTGTGAAAGTTAGGGCTGCCTGAAAACCAAACTCTTAACGACTGTGTACGGAACTGATGGTCCGATCTCTCCAACCTTTCTCAGTACAGTACTAAAATAAAAAGACTATATACATTTAAAAAAAAAAAAAATTAAATTAAATTAAAACGGAGCCAAATCAAATAAAATGCGGCAGTACAGTGATGAATAATGGACAAAACAGTTCCATTTTTTCGCTTTTCTTTCCTTTTTCTTTTTAAAAAGAATTAAAAAGAAAACTCTTTTTTTTTCTTTTTCTTCCCTCCCCTTGTCTTTCCTTTCTTTGAAAGAGCTGCAACTTTCAGTCTCATTTATTATTTCTTTCTTTTTCTTTATTCCCCACTTCTCTTTTTTT